>OZ010588.1:7225462-7235462 GCA_963932145.1 Acanthosepion lycidas
AATATTCAAAAAGTACAGAGGCCACTGATGTATAAGCATATGTATATGTACGTGTATATGCAAAACGCACACACATATGTTTATGTATGTATGTATGTATATATACAGAGATAGTTATATATATATATATATATATAAGGCTCAAACACTAATATTACACATTGGAATCGTAATCACAAAAATAATCTGTAGAATTTGTAGGTCTGTTGAATTGGATCGTGATTACGATTCCAATATAATAAATTATAACCAAGGAATATTAGAGTCTCACACTTATACCCGCAGTCATACTAATATATACACATACATGCACACACTTCCCAAAGAACTAAAAGATAACAGAAACTTAACACACACATTGCATTCCCAACAACCAATAAAACATGTGGAAATGACCAAGGAAGGAATTCTTAAAGTCAGGAATCTCTCATCTTTTATCTTAAAAACAACTTCAAAGACGCCATTTACCCAACAAAAGGTCTGACCAAAATTAACGATAAAAAAACTAATGAAAACTACTGATAAAGATAGATTTGATTCTTTTTACTAATAAGCAGGGATATTTTTCTCCTGAAGATCGAAAGTAGTCGAGGAACCTAATTGAAATAATAAGACAAAAAATATCAATATACAACCCAGTGTGTCTGAAAATTTTAATTTTTTAATATATTTATTGCTCAAAACACACACACACACACACACACACACACATATATATATATATATATATATATATATATATAGAGAGAGAGAGAGAGAGAGAGAGAGAGATAGATAGATAGATAGATAGATAGATAGATAGATAGATACGTGTGTGATTACTGGCTAGCCATTCGTATCCGATTATGCCTGTCTAGTATTACTAAAAACAACAACATAAAATATCCGTAGATATAATTATCGGAATGAGAACAATCGAATCCATGTTAAAACATAATTCACAGGGGAAAAAGTCACAGAAAATAAAGAAACGAGTCAAGATTAGCATACAGAAGACAAAATCCCATCGGACAAAATCCCATCGGACAAAATCCCATCGGACAAAATCACAGTCACTTTTACAAAAATGGACAGACTCATAAATAAATTGTAAATTCAAGGAATTTTTAATTTAAGTTTTAATGTCAAATTGAGAATTACTTCATATAAAGTTGGGTCTAATGGAATAGTAGCATTTTTTAACTGTGATATCGAACTGTTAGAAAAAGTGTTTTACGGCTTAATCTATCTTCGTATTGGATCCCCGTTGTTTATTTATAAACACCCTTCTTAATAATTGTTAGAAAACGTTTTTAGTGTTTGGGTCGATTTACTATGATTTACTATTTACTATTTAATTTCTGTTGCAAACAGAGCGGACCCATAAACTCGTGAAGTACCCAACAGAAATAGATGATTTTATTACTAGCCACCATTATTTGCGACATTTTTCCTCGCCAAAATTGTGACGTTTTTCAGTGTCTTTTTTCCTGTGACTTTCTTACTGGCCACAAAATGATTCCAAATTTGCATTCAGATTTATCTTTCTACTAGACTGACTGCCAACGAAGGCTAGAGAACCTAGTTTGCCTTGTTATTTAAGTTGTTAGAATTGGGAAAAGAAATGGATTTATATTTTGCCCAAATATATTCGTGCAAAAGAGAAGGTTTAAACTTTGTTCAGAACTTGAATTTTACATTCCGCCATTGAATTCGGCACTCCGATCCAATTTCTTGCAATAACCACCATGCGAGGCACACGTAGAATACTATGTGCAGACAAAGAATCTGAGGTGGAGTAAAAATCGGGTATGGAAGAAAGTATTTTCATTGGTAGGGCGGTGTTCTGGTTGGACAACCCACCAAGGATAATTCAAATTTTAATGTCAAATTGAGACTTAATTCGCATAAAGACGTCTCTTATGTGATAGTAGGACTCCCTAATTATTAAATATATCGAATATGTGACCGTAGCATTGTTAAAAAAACGCCTTTAAATGTTGGATCGGTTTACTATAAATTTCTGTTGCAAACTGAGCGGGAAGTACTCAAAAGTAAAAGATATTTCCATTTTTTTTTTTTTTTGCTGGTTATGAACAATCTACCCTTTTATTTAATAAAGGGTTCAGTTCAAAATTACAGGAAGTTTACTCGAACCAAAAGACACTTGAGGGTTGGAGAGCAGAAACTTTGTGATAATATCAACAAAGATGATGAAATTAGTCTGAAATTAAATAATGTCAATAATGATAACTTTTCCTACCGCAGAAATTAACACAGAACACAGGTCCGTGTATTAGCATCGGCTTTTATCTAATACCCAGTCATTTGTTTTTATTATCAGAACATTTTTGACATTGTGGCATTTCACCTTCTTCAGCTTCCACTGTCCATATCGAGGGATATCTCCTCTTGTTCTTTTTTTTAATACTGTTCAACTATCGCTCGTCATGTTTTCACTCGTTCTGTGTCACTTGACCGAAGAATTGAAATCATAGTAACGAGTTCAATCGATAGTCGTGCAGTATATACTTAAACTCGACGGAAACAGATCAACCGATACCTTGATACTAAGAAAAAGAATACCTTAAGATATGGACAAGAAAATAAGAATAGTCTACTTCCGTAGATTGAATAAAGGGTTTCATTTCGAAATTCCCGAAAAGTTCAGATCGAAAGGTTACTAAAATCTACATGTTAAATAATAATTTAGCAGACTATTATTTTCAGTGGAAGTGTATCTCAGCTCCGACTTCGGGAGGTTGAATTTCGTGGTCAGATGTACGACATCATAAGGAAGTCGATTTTGATTGGCTGAGCTAGCGTAGGAATGACAGAGAAAAGTTTTTTCTGTGTGTTGTTTCCTACCTGTCAAGCGATGTAGACGTGTTTTTTCGTGTCCGAAATCGCTCCCCAGTAAGTTCGGCAACCGTCACTGGATAGCTAGATAATTTACATGGCGTCATGATTAATAAAAATAGTTAAGTTTAAATTCTTTGTGCGAAATCTTTCATTGCTGAAGCGAAAAAATTAGGGATCTCCAGCCGATTGAAAAAGCGGAGTGGAAATCATTCATTGATGTGAACAGGCAACATACAGCTGCCTGAAAAAGGCCGGAGTATACAAAAGGTAATAACAACAAAGATGAATGCATTATTATAACTCCTCATCCCAGAAATTCCCTGGTTGGGAATAAAAGGAAAAAATCACATAAAAAGTCATCATTTTGGTTTGGAAAAAGCCACATGAAAAAAAAGTCACAATTAGTTTTGCGAGTGACATCCCTGGTATATATGACCTCATTGTAGCAGATTTTTGAACCAATTTCCATGGCAGGAGGCGTCAATAATTTTTTTTTTTTTAATCCAAATGTTTTTTTTAGGTATAACAGCATTGAGATCAGAGATTTCCTCCATTTTGCTATCTTCAGAATTAGGGTTAGGTTTAAGTTTAGGGATACTAAGGTTGGGTTAGATTTAGGGTTAAAAATGCGGATAAAAGAAAGATACAGAGACAGTGTTAACATTTTCCTGTTTCTTTTTTTCCGGGTGATTTTTTTCTGTGACTTTTTCCTGTGACTCTTTTACTTGTGATTTTTTTTTTTTACCTGTATTCAGAAATTCAGACAGAAAGCCTTATTTCTTGGGGCTTTAACTCACGGTTTTACGTAATCTAGCAATGGTCAGGCCTCGATTTAGACAGCTTAAAGAAATTCAACCTGTACTTCGCTTTACTGCTGAAAAGAACTTTGAGCATTGCTATGCGTAGCGGAAACGAAGCTTCGATTTATGTAAGATCGACTGAGAGTCACGCGATAAAAGAAACAACAAAGAGAGAATGTTAATGGAGGAAAGGCAAAATCGTGTCGAATAATGAACTTTGTAGACATTGACGCGAGAAGACATGGCGAGAATTACAAGTGTTCCTTTATGTAGAAACCTTAATATACATAGGAAATTTATTTGACCTTTCATTGCACTTGTTGAGCCTAAATGATGATTAATAGCAAGTACATCAAAGATCTGGATCAAGAGGGAAGTGAAAAACATTTTATAAATGAGGGAAAAAGAAAGAGAGAGTGAGAAATGTACACGTAAAAGCTATATATATATATAATTATATGCGTGTGTATATATATATAATTATTTTTAAAAATGATTCCTTCGCTACATAAGAGTTCTCATGTTTCAAAAACAAGAGCCAAAAACTTCAATATAATTATTAAAATTAAATTGAATTACAGTATCAAGCTCTGTTTCATCTTGAAGCGAAATTTTTGGAATAAATAATGTTGAAATTTACGCATCTTATATGCTTATAAAGATTTGTAAATTTCAAGATTAGTTATGTAGAAAAGGAATCATATTTTTGAAAAATAATTTAGGCTCTACTTTTTCATTGAGCATTTTTTTAAAAATAAAAACAAAAATACTAAAGAACTTCGGATTATTTACCTAACGTGTTCTTTCCTATTTTATATATGTTTGCACACACACACACACACACAGATATATATATATATATATATATATATATATATATATATATATATATATATATATATATATATATATAATAAATCAAGAAGTAAATCTTAAAGATCCATTTCGGATCTTTGAGATTTACTTCTTGATTTATTATTATTATAGTTTAGAATCATTCCTACCAGTCACAAATTATCATATATATATATATATATATATATATATATATATATATATATATATATATATATATGTATGTGTGTGTGTGTGTGTGTTCCTACATACAACGTGTTAATGCATGTACAATACCCTGCTCTCATCAGCCGCTAACCAGAAGTGGTAACACAGTTTCGGTGGCTGAAGCGGCACTGCCACCCCTGGTGCCACCAGTAGTTTTTGACACCTGGCAGGGTTTTTTTTTTTCGGGGTTGTCGTGTCAGTCGCTAGACTCTTCTCCAACGTTGTGTTCAATAAAGACGTTAAACAAGACAGCTCTAATTAATGATGTGTAATGAAAGTTAAAATGAACTGTTTCACGTCGGAAATAGCCTTGTGTTGCGAGTACGGTTTTAATTTTATCAGTTTATTTTGCATCTTATATTTAGATTTAAAAGGCCGGTTAATAACACTTGAGGAGTAAAAAGAACAACAAACTGATAATAATATTGCTAATAAGATTGATTATATTTATTACATGTTAGCCTTTTGACTAAACTGAAACATAGATAGAAAAATTTTAAAGTCGGAAATTTCGAACACGCCTGTGTTCTCCTTCAACAAGACGAAGAATAAACAAAGAATTGCTACATACTCTTCCAAGCGATGTTGCTGTTGTTGGTTAGAGGACCACCCCGTGTAAATTATAATCTCTGTGTAAACCCGAATCCCTGTTTATTTTCTGAATGTGTTACTTCATTTTAAGATATTTCAACTCCGATCTGCGTCTTTCTTGATGAATGAAGAGGCACGCATCTGCTGTCAGAAATGCTGACTATGCATATAAATGTGTATTTGAGTAACTTTCCCTCCTTTTTTTAAACAGACTAGGATGAGATGTGACACAAGGTCTATTTTTAGGTGGGGACCGGAGCATGTACGCCCGGGACAGGAAGAAAAATTCCCATCAGCCCCCACAACAGTCAGTTGCGCTGGCCTCGGTACGAGCAGCGATCCCTCCCTCTGGTGCAATGGGAGGGCGCGGTCTCGAACTCCTGCTCCCCAGGGCTGAGCACCTGTTCAGTATTATTTTCCTCAGTTGCCCCTCTGTTCCTTGACAGAGAAGCCCATGAGCGCACTCTGTCCAAAGCTAGAGACGCAACTGAGAGATGATAAGTAAACATGAACTTACTCAAAAAGCACACATCTGCTGTCAGTAATGCTGACAATACATATAATAGTGTATTTGCGTATCTTTCCTTCCTTTTTTAAACAGGTAGAACACCATGCTAGTCAATAAAGCTACTAAGATACAAGCGGTTACATGGTATGAAAGAATTAGGAAAAATGTAATTCTTATATTAAAATTTTTTCAAAAATAAAATATACTTTTTGGAAACTTTATTTCAGGAATATTATATGATTTCTACGAGCCTGGGCGGGATATATGTAGAACTAGGGCTGCTCAGTTCTAGTCTATTTCCCCCTCTAGGCCTTGTTAGCAGAGTCGAAAGGATAGGATAAACCAATATAGTTTGGTACGAGCGCGGATGAAGGAGTTGCTGGAAGGTACCACAGAGTGCCGTCCATCTGCCTTAGGGGATCCACTCCGGGTTTGAATTCAGAGTTGGCCTTCTCCTAGACCAGTTGCCATCCAAGGCTATAGAACCCAGTCTGTCCTGCTATTTACCCGTAGTTGGAGGGAGAAGACGACGATTCACAACTTTCCCAAGTGTATTAGCACGTAAGTGAATGTAACTGGATTCGACTGGAATTCGAACTCGGATCTCCGATTCCTCAATCAAAGTCGCTGTCCATTACCCCTCCGTGCCTCATCATTCATATATATATATATATATATATATATATATATATATATATATATATATATATATATATATATATATATATATATATATATATATATATATATATATATATATATATATATATATATATATATGTAAAAATACGCTCTCTCTCTCTCTCTCACACACACACACACAACCAAACACCCACCCACCCATATATATATATATATATATATATATATATATATATATATAGTAAAGGTAACAAATCCGTTGGTATATAATTTATGTGGATCCTAGTAATATAAAATATTAAAACTGATCCAAAAAAATGAGCTCAATGCATTTATCATTACGGAGCAAATTATTAAAATACAATAAAATCCCAAATCACCTCATATGGGGAATAGTCCATTTCGGCAGATGAAGATATCGGTCGTCTGTCTTATCAACTCCGGTGTGTATTGAGTTTGTGTCAGAAATAGAAATTTAACCGTGAAAGAAAAAGAAAAAAAAAGTCGCAAAGCTAATACAGAATTTATGCATTTCAATGTTTCAGTTACAACCGTAAATAAATAGCATAAGGTTAATATTCGTGTTTAATTATATAAAACTTCTTCCCTTTAAGACAAATACCTTCCACCCTCCCCTGACCCATAGCTCGTGTCTTTCGTCTGACTGAAACATTGAAATAGATAAATTCTGTATTTTTACGACCTTATTTTTTTTCCTTTCCTTTTTTTTTTTTTTTTACCTTTCACGGTTAAATTTCTATTTCTGACACAAACAAAGTCCACATCTAAGCTCTTCAGGCTGGTGCCACATCTAAGCTCTTCGGACTGGTGCCACATCTAAGTTTCTTGGACTGGTGCCACATCTCAGCTCTTCGAGCTGGTGCCACATCAGCTCTATTCTAATAGTTTCTTTCTGTGAAACTCCCTTCCGATTTTTTGCTTCCCTGATGACTACAATCTTCAAAAATTTAAATGTAATGTCAACCGCCATCTTCTTTTTGAACTTCGTTCTTTTTGATCCGTTCCTCAATCCATTCCATTCTCAATCTTCTCATCCACTCCCCCTGTAACGCCATGCGTTCTAGTGGCATTGTCGCCTTGCACGTGAATCTATTAACAGAAATCGTTTTTAAACCCTTGTCTACTCAATATGAGGCCAAAGAGCCACGGAAGTTAGAGTGTTACTGAATGGGGTTGTTGCCTGAGTTTAAGAGGAGGAGGGTTTAAGAAGTGCAGTTTATGAGGATGTGGGAGAGATAACAGCTAATCTTAGAATTTTAGTCAATTCTGAGGTCCTGTGGCAATATAATTAGAAGCATAAATTTGCCATAACTAGTAATCCTCCACAAACACCATGATGTTGATTACATATTTGGTTTTCATTGCTCTCGGTACAACTTTTGCGGACTCAACAAGCCAATGGTTATTCTGTGTGATTACCATCTGGCAGAAATCTTTCGTCTGAGAAAAACCAAAGTATCTACGGTTGGAGGGGATGTTTATTTAAAAGTTTCCTAGCGCAGTCTTTCTACTTGTTCTTCATAGCTTGGGATAAAAATTGGCCCTTTCACATCTTGTATGAGAATGTCTTGACACACTACCTGCCTGATAAGAAACTCAGACCTTACTGTGTCCCTGGCTATGGACCTGATTGACTTCGAGAGATTGTTGTCAATTTTAGCTTGGATCTGACCAGGAAATTCGAGAGTTCTTTTCTTATCAGAACGATCAGTGTGGATTTTCCGGGTTGCTTTCCCTTCGTAATCACCATTAGACTCATCTGAATACTTTGTATTGTCATTCGATTGTCACATCATGAAATGTCTGTATTAGAGCTTCCAGCGCGAATGCAAAGCAGTACAGCATGCCGTTTCCAAATTTCTGGCGGAGTGAATTGTGTCATGGTGCTCTTTCTAACATAAAATGTCGACAATTTATCCATCGGATCATATATATATATATATATATATATATTTTATGGAAAACTAGGTAATCCGTATGGGTAAACCCAAGGATAAAATCCAGAGAGCTCAATGTAAATCCAGAGCAAATAATTTAAATAAAAACAGACCACTTTAAGGTTCCATGTAATAAATTATTTCACCACGGCCCTTTTAAAAGGACTGCGGATCATCAGACTTTACTTCCAAAGTTTGAAACGAAAAATGAAAAGAAATTTACACATTTTTGACGAGCCGTATTAAACAAATGTAAATTAACGAAGTGAGGAAGTGAGGTGGGGGGAGAGAAGACATGAGTGAGTTAGATGTAATTTAATATTTCTATTCTTTCATACTTAAAATTTAATTTCTATTCTTTTCATACTTAAAATTTAAATGTGTCAATGTCTGGACCTCCTCATGTAATTTTTAATTTTTATTCTTCCTCTACGGAAACTTTAACCGATTGGCCCAGAGAGGAGCGTTCGTTTAGCAAGGTCGATTTTACTCTTTAAACTACAATCTACCATGATTCTCTCACGGACATTCATATCTGCTCATGGCGTATCCAAATGACGTCACACATTATGAAATGGACAAAGTCGGACAATTATTTTAAGACATTTTTATGTTTATACATTCTTTTTATAGATACAAATATTTAAGTAAATGGTCCGTTTATAAGAAACAGTATTAAACATCATTCACCGGCCTGAAAGTCCGAGAAAGTTTTATAGAAAATATTCGTCCACCGACAGGAATCGAACTTGTATCCTATACGGAACCGGCATTTAGCCTGACATGCTTTTAACCAATTGGGCCACAGAGGAACGTTCGGTTTCATGCTAGACACAATCATCAGGCCGCGCACCTGACGATTGCGTCTAGCATGAAACAACCTGTCGCCTCTGAATTTTGACTTCAATATTCACTTATATATATATATATATATATATATATATATATATATATATTTTAACAGATACATTTAAAAAAAAATTACCATTATTCTCTGGTTATTATTATTTTAGTTTTGTTACCTTTTCAAAAAAATACTTAAATTTTAATGATTTAAAAACAAAATTTTTACTTTCATGTGACAATAGAGTTAATTATATGAATAAAGTGTAAGATTACTCATGTCGAAAATAGAAGCAAGTGTCATTGCAAAATGACTTCAATATTGACGTCATATTTTAATGACACCATATTTTGATCGCCTCAATATTAACGTCATATTTTTATTTAGAGATAATCCTGCGTTCCGTTTTATTTACACACTAAGTTTTTGTTAAAGGGTCCACCCCTTTTTATACAAGTGGACTCGCCCAGTGTCTACTTGTACTGCTGCCGGTGAATATCCGGGAGTGAGAGAGTGAGACTAACAGTGAAGGGTTGTAGCTAACGGGAAGACTCGAGTGTGAGGTGACCGCTTTGTAGGAGTCACAGTTGCGAGCACGTAGACTCAGAAGGAAGTCATACTTCGATACTGAATTTCCCAGATATATATATATTATTATTGCTACTAACCGCATTTCTGGATCTACTAACCGTATTACCAATTGTATTATTACGTCAATACATTTATTTGCTATATTTCATTCCTGCGTTTGTCA
>OZ010588.1:7237962-7257962 GCA_963932145.1 Acanthosepion lycidas
TGTGAAATTTTCGAAAAGAATGCAAAAGGAAAGAAAGAGAGAAAGAAAGAAAAGAAGAAAGAAAGAAAAAGAAAGGACGAGAACAAAGAAAGAAACAAACAAACAAAAAATGAAACTTAAGGAAATTAGAAAGAAAGAAAGAAAGAAAGAAAGTGAACGAAAATGAAAAACAGGATTAAATTGTGAAATTTTCGAAAAGAATATAAAAAGAAGGAAATTAGAAAGAAAGAAAGAAAGAAAGAAAGAAAGAAACTGGAAAAGAATGTGTGGAAGAATAGAAAAGAAATAGAGAAAAAATGGAAGAAATTATTGAGAAAGAAGGGCAATGAAAAAGCAAAAAATAATTAAAAAGTCGGAAATTTGGAAAAAAAGAAACAAAGAAGTTAATTATTAAGACGGAATCTAAAGAAGGAAAAAGAAATAAAGAGAGAAATTGTAGAGGAAAATAGATGGATGAAATTATAGAAAAAATTTGGAGAAAGAAAATGTAGAAAGAAAAGAAAGACAGAAAGAAAAGACAGAAAGAAAAGAAAGAAAGAAAGTAATAAAGAAAGAAAGAAAGACGGAAAGAAAGAAAGACAGAAAATAGGGAATTATAGCAAAAAAGGTAAAAAATAAAGGAACACAGAAAGTGAAGAAGAAAAGATTGAACATTTTTGATGCAAATAAGAAAGGAACGCAATAAGAAAGTTATGAGTGATGTAATTGAAGTGAAGGAAGAAGAAAAGAAGGAAGGAATAATGAAGGCTGGAGGTGGGCTGAGAAAGAAAAGGGGGGAGAAAAGAAGGAAGACTGGACATAGATAGATACATAGAGAGAGATAAAGAGACTAGGGTTCGAATCTCACCACAGTCTATTTGTCAAATAAGGGTATTATTTAAGGCTCTTTGTTGAGGCTTTAATGGTTAAAAGATTGGTATCGCTAGATCATTTACGATTGACTTTAGTCCTCACTGAGTGATCCATACTTTTAGAATTGTGCCAAATCTAGGCTATGCTTAGTAAATCATTCTGTGTATCTTCTGGATTCTACTGTAAGATGGATCTATATCTATCCATACTTACTCGAGTGTAAACGGACCAATGCATTCTTCGTAGACACTATTAAAAGTAGTTGGATATACGTTTCCGAATACACACGTTTGCTAGGATGGCTAAGCTAAACACTAAACCTAAGCAAGTATAAACCACAGGACTGAATTAAACGAATCTTGGCAATGCTATGTAACATTACTCTGCGAACATCATAGGCTACAGAAAAAAAAAACAAGATATCCCGCAATTTGTCGACCTCAAAGAGGATCCGGTTTTGCATTTTACCTGCACAGAAAGTCGAACCCCAAGGCGAGATCTAATTTGGTCAAAGTATTTTTTCTACATTTCAGGTTTGTGTAGCCTCCATAACATATCTTGTAAATAAATATACATTCAAAACCGAACTTATAACTTTCCATCATCATTGGACAGATCCTGACATTTTGCCTATCACGATGAATCGTTATCTCAAGGAGACGCTATTGGCAACTCAAGTTGAAGTGGAACATGTGAGAAACTCATCTATACGATCCATCGCTAAAGATGTCCGGAAAATGGTCGCTTCCTTCTACCTGACACCTCCCGTTATTTTTCACTACAAAAAACAAATTAGACTAAAAATGGAGTATTGCTGCTCTATGTGCGTTGGAGTTGCCCAGTTCTCAATTGCCAGTCATAATAGAGTTCGAAGGCGTCTGCGCGGCCTTGTGGGTGATGAATCATTTCCCCCGTACGACACATTTTCCCACTGACGGAACGTCGCAAGCATCTCGCTAGTCTATTCCAATGGTAAATGTTCAGAGGAAATGCATTCCTTAGATTCATCAGACGTTCACAACTAAGACTAGCCATGCCACGTCCACAAGAGTGAATCATCCTCATTTCCTTCGTATTCCATTGATAAGAAAGAAGTTCCACTCGGACAGCTTCTTCCTAAAAACAAATACATTGTGAAACATAATCCCAGTAAAACGTTTTCTCGATCACTACACTTAGCGTCTTCAAGTCTAGGGTTAACTGCCCTGTATTATCTCATAAACTGTACATCATAGACTCATACAGTAATATCATTCATTCAAAAACTACCTTGAGTAGCTCTTGAGCCTTGGATTTGGTGAACATTAGTAAAAGAAGAAACTAATTAATGTTACGTTATCTATTTCAGTGCAACTTTTGATTAAAGTGACTCTACCTTACAAACTTTGGCGTAGTTCCTTTACGATTATGACTATCCTGAAACAATGGTCGGCAGTTAACGGTACGCATGCCTCACGTGATACGCCAAGTATTAGGTTGGTGCAAAAATAATGACGTAATAATGTCGTTTTTTGACGTTTAAAAATACGTCAAAAACGACATTATTACGTCATTATTTTTGCACCAACCTAATAATTTCCAATGGCACGAAGTCCGAACCAATAACTACTACAAAGAAGATATTTAGCGGTTTCAATTTTAATATATACTAAAGTATATATACAATATGTTACTATATAAAATATATTGTAGAACAGGTATATTGACTTTGACTTGTATAAAAATAAGTATGCTTTTGGTACACTAAATGATTTTAAAACCTTAGTTGGCACATAGCAAAAGGTTGTCGACCATTTGCTTAGTTCGCTTTTTGACCATAGTTTGAATATCACCATGGAAGGTGACTTCTTGATGTTATCTCTCTGAGGGAGGCAATCTCTAGGTGCGGAACCTTTCGAAAGTGAAAACCATATCACGGGTTTATCCAAAGCGTGAATTGAAATTTGGTAGGGAACTCTTTGGGAACATTCGATGGTTGTGCTAGCACGAAATTACAAGTCATTGTGACCGAGGGTTTGAGTGTGCTGGCCTTGTTCAGACTATATTGTAAAACCATAGCACGGGCTGACCCGAAGCGTAAGTTAGAATTTGGTAGGGAACTCTTTAGGAACAATCGATGGTTGTGTTAGCACGAAGGTACAAGTCATTGTGACGGAGGGTTTTAGCGTGCTGGCTTCGTTCAGACTATGTTGTAGAAGGATACGACGGGTTGACACAAAGCATGAGTTGAATTTGGGTAGGGAACCTTTTGCGGGCCGTTGATGGCTGTGCATGCACGAAGTTACAAGTCATTGTGACCGAGGGTTTGAGTGTACTGGCCTAGTTCAGTCTATATTGTAGAACCATACCACAGGTTGACCCAAAACGTCAGTTGAATTTAGGTAGGGGACTCTTTAGGGGCCCTAGATGGTTGTGCTTGCACAAAGTTACAAGTCATTGTGACTGAGGGTTTGAGCGTGCTAGCCTCGTTCAGACTATATTGTAGAACAGGTATATTGACCTTGACTCGTATAAAAATACGTATGCTGTTGGGACGCTGAATGATTTTAAAACCTAAGTTGGCTCATAGTCAGCAAAAGGTTGTCGACTCCTGTCCTAAAGAATGGCGGGAGCGAGTAAGCATGGTTGAAATCTTAAAGAAACTGGCAACAGAAAGAACACTTATACCCAGAAGAAGAAAAGACAACTAAATTCCATTGGACACATATTAAAGAAATAGCTGTTGGATAAACTTCAATGGGCATTTTGAAGGCTGGAGAGACAGCGGATGGCAGCGAGCCACGTACGAGCTACTTACGTGATAAAGTTTTCAGAATTAAAAAAAAAACATACTCAACTAAAAATCGCTGAGAAAATCAGAAAGAAATTCATTGTATTTCATGCCAGATAAATGTTTTGAGAATTTAGAAAACAGTTCTAAGCACAACAATGCTGATAAAACCAGAACGTAATCCATTCTAATATTTAATCTTAGATAAATGTTTTGAGAATTCGGAAAATCTTACTAAACGCAAAAATTCTGATAAAATCAGAAAGAAATTTATCCTAATATTTCATCTCAGATTAATGTTTCGACAATTCAGAAAACCATACTAAACGTAAAAATGCTGATAAAATCAGAACATAATCCATCATAATATTTCATCTTAGATAAATGTTTTGAGAACTCAGAAAACCGTACTAAACGAAAAAAGGCTGAAAAAATTGCAACGTAATCCATTTTAATTGTTCATCTTGCATAAATGCTTTGAGAATTTAGAAAACCGTACTAAACGCCAAAATGCTAAATATATCAGAATGAAATCCGTTCTAATATTTCATCTCAGATAAATGTTTTGAGAATTTAGAAAACCGTTCTCACTGCAAAGAAATTCAGTTCAAATAAGCCTTGTCAATTGCCCCGCTATTTTCATCCAACTGACATTTGGCTAATCAAAGTTTGGTCAGGCCAGAAATGCCTAATTTCAAACAACGATATAGAGATTCTGTTTGACAAGTTGGTTGCTCTTTCAACCAGAACTGACCCATACAAAAATTTCTACTTTAAATCTAGCTTCGAAATTTATCGGTGTCAGCCGGAAACAGACAAAAATCGACACATGTTTCACCAAAAATAAACTTCACAAAACATTGTTAAAAGCGTCTGAAAATATTATTTGATGGTATATATGTTAATTTTCAGTAAAAAAAAAAAAAAAAATCACTTCTGTCTTCATCCCTTTTCGATAATGTGAATATTCACTTATCAAGAATTTTGAAATTTCTGAGCATATAATTTCAATCCCTTTCCCAATTTTAAGTACAATCGAAGTACTCTAATAGTATTTATCAATGATACACAAAATAAATATTTACTAGTTTACTTGTGTTATTTTTAGAAGATTTTCCAATGTGATTTTTTAAGTACATAATTCTATCACCAGTTCCAGGTCGATAATTTTGAATAAGATATTACAGTTATTATAAACAATAACAATTCTATAGAAATATATCTTCTATATTCCATGTCGCTTCAGAAGGTGAGCCATTATGGATCTCCTCAACTTCCTGTCCTTTGTAGCTGTAGATAAGTCTTGTCTTTTTACTCTTTCTTCTAGTCCCAACTCTGCCATTCATTTAAACAAGCTCATCAGGCTTGTTATTCAATATATTTTGTGTCAAGCCGTTTTTCCTCATTATTTTATCTCTGGTTCAAAATATGATTATCCTTTTCCATTTTCTATAAATATAATTATCAAAATATAATAATCATTTTCCATTTTCTATAAAATTTGTTCGTTATGCACATGTCCGGTAAATCGTATTCTCAGCATACTCCTGTAGAGCCAGATTTGTACTGCCTGAAGCCATTTTTCCACCATTCACTGCCATATATTAGGAATTATACTGCGTGTCATTTCAGTGATCTTTTCCTGGTTTCTAGGGAAATTTTCCTTTTTCTTAATACTTAGCTTAGCTTTTGGAAAGGATTTTTCGCTATCCCAGTGCGCCTTCGGATTTCGGTGTCGCATTTTCCGTCCTTTGTTAAAACATTTCCTAGATATGTAAATCGATTTTAGTGTCTCCAATTCATAGTTCGCTGTTCTTTTCCCTGACAGCCATAAATTCCATCTTCTTACAATTGATGGTTAGTCCTTTCTTCTCGCTTTCCTTTACTACTTTCTGTAGGAGTTACTGTAGTTTAATTTCTGTGTCTGCTATAAACACTGCGCCATCTGCATACCCTATGTTGCTTAGATTGTGGCCGCCAATAATGAACCCTGGCGGGTCTTCTAATTATCTCAGGATCGCCTCAAGGTTGAATATGTCCGGTGAGAAGAGGCATCCTTGTATTACACCCCATTTTATACGTTGTCAAACATAGAGTTATCAATATTCAGTATTACGGTTAACTGTATCAAAGAGACGGGTGAATATTTATTAACCGAATATAGTTTAACATTTTTCAGCAAAAATATTCTTAAGAATTTCTTTTACGTTCATGATATTTTTTGTAACCTAGAAAGGGTTACTTAATGAGGAATAATCAAAACGGAGGTTGGGAATGAAATGATAATCCTTATAGCATCAACAAAATACAATACTCGCCAGCAGTGTGAAGTAGGTAAACCACTGCTAGTGGCGGACTACTTAGACACCTTATTACCTCCATTTACAATAGTGTTCAACGTATTTCTGAGGATTGGGATATACCCATTAGTATTCATCGGTATGTTATATTACACTATGATAGATAGATAGATAGATAGATAGATAGATAGATAGATAGATAGATAGATATAGAAAGTATTGTAACCTAGGAAGGGTTACTGAATGATGAATAATCAAAACGGAGGTTGGAAATAATATGGTAATCTTTATAACATCAACTAAATACAACACTCGCCAGCGGCGTGAAGTAGGTAAACCACTGCTAGTGGTGGACTACTTAGACAGCGTCTTACTCCTACTTACCATAGTCCCCAACGTATTTATGAGGATTGAGACATACACATTAGTGTTCATAGGTACCGTATATAATAATAGTCATATTGTCTACTGCACTATTAATATAATGGCCGGCTTTTTAATTTTAACCTTAGTAACAAAGGTGACAAAAATCGACTTCTCCACGAGCATATGCGAATTCATTTACTTCCCACCCAAACCAAATAATTACTATTTTCTAGTTTTATTAGTCATATATCGGAAAATGTGTGATAGAGATAGAAAGGGAGGTAGAGAGCCAAAAAAGGAGAAAAAGGTGATAGAGAGAGAGAATAAGAGAGATCAAGAGAAAAGGTGAGAATGTGATAGAGACAGAGGGCACAGTAAGAGAGAACAAAAGAAACTGAACGAGAGAGAATAAAATGAAATAAAGAAAAGAGGGATAAAGGGACAGAGTGAGAGAAATGGAGAAAGAGAAAGAGAGAGATGGAATAAAATGAGCTAGAGAGAGCGAGAAATAGAGAAAAGGAGATAAAGAAACAGAGAACTAGAGAAAGAGAACGAGAGATAGAGAATAAAATGAGCTTGAGAGAGAGAGAGAGAGAGAGAGCGATAAATTGAGAAAAGGAGATAAAGAGAACGAAAGTGGAAGAACGAGAGAGATAGAGAATAAAATGAGCTTGAGAGAGAGAGAGAGAGAGAGAGAGAGAGAGAGATAGCAATAAATAGAGAAAAAGAGATAAAGAGAACGAAAGTGGAAGGAGTGAGAGAGAGAGAGAGAAAAAAATGAGCTTGAGAGAGAGATATAGCGATAAATAGAGAAAAGGAGATAAAGAGAACGAAAGTGGAAGAACGAGAGAGAGAGAATAAAATGAGCTTGATATATATATATATATATATATATATATATATATATATATAGCGATAAATAGAGAAAAGGAGATAAAGAGAACGAAAGTGGAAGAACGAGAGAGATAGAGAAAAAAATGAGCTTGAGAGAGAGAGAGAGAGAGAGAGCGATAAATAGAGAAAAGGAGATAAAGAGAACGAAAGTGGAAGAACGAGAGAGATAGAGAATGAAATGAGCTTGAGATATATATATATATAGCGATAAATAGAGAAAAGGAGATAAAGAGAACGAAAGTGGAAGAACGAGAGAGAGAGAGAATAAAATGAGCTTGAGAGAGAGAGACAGAGAGATAGCGATAAATATAGAAAAGGAGATAAAGAGAACGAAAGTGGAAGAACGAGAGAGATAGAGAATAAAATGAGCTTGAGAGAGAGAGAGAGAGAGAGAGAGAGAGAGAGATAGCAATAAATAGAGAAAAAGAGATAAAGAGAACGAAAGTGGAAGGAGTGAGAGAGAGAGAGAGAAAAAAATGAGCTTGAGAGAGAGATATAGCGATAAATAGAGAAAAGGAGATAAAGAGAACGAAAGTGGAAGAACGAGAGAGAGAGAATAAAATGAGCTTGATATATATATATATATATATATATATATATATAGCGATAAATAGAGAAAAGGAGATAAAGAGAACGAAAGTGGAAGAACGAGAGAGATAGAGAAAAAAATGAGCTTGAGAGAGAGAGAGAGAGAGAGAGCGATAAATAGAGAAAAGGAGATAAAGAGAACGAAAGTGGAAGAACGAGAGAGATAGAGAATAAAATGAGCTTGATATATATATATATATATATATATATATATATATATATATATATATATATAGCGATAAATAGAGAAAAGGAGATAAAGAGAACGAAAGTGGAAGAACGAGAGAGAGAGAGAGATAGAGAATAAAATGAGCTTGAGAGAGAGCGAGAAACAGAGAAAAGGAAATAAAGAGAGAGAGAGAGAACAATAGAAAGAGAACGAGAGAGAGAGAGAGGGAGAGAATAAAATGAACCATAAAGAGCGAGAAATAGAGAAAAGGAGATAAAGAGACAGAGAGAGAACAAGAGAAAGAGAACCAGAGAAAGAGAACCAGAGAAAGAGAACCAGAGATAGAGAATAAAATGAGTCTGAGAGAGAGAGAGAGAGAGAGAGAGAGAGAGAGAGAGAGAGAGAAATAAAGAAAAGGAGATAAAGAAACAGAGAGAGAACGATAGAAAGAGAACGAAAGAGTGAGCTAAAGATAGTGAGAAATAAAGAAAACGTGAGGGATGGAGACAGAGGGAAAGGAATGCGGACTAAAATAAGCATATAAAGTCGCCTTCAAGAAAGACTCGTGAGTCTGAAAAAAATCCCGAAAGTACATCGCAAAAATATAAATAAATTATAAATACGCCTGCACTTACCTACCTTGTCTGTTGTAGATAAAATATAAGCATATATGTGTATGTTACGCACTAGGAATTGATTTCAAAACTAAAGAGGGAAAAATGATAAAGAGTGAAATACGGATAAAGTCAGGCAAACCACTGGGAGAATTCTCCATGAGATGCATTCTTTGGTTTCAATAAAGGAATAAATTTATATCTTTTTTATTTGTGATAAAAGTTAAGGGTTCTAAAAAGAATCACAAGATAAGGAATAAAAAAAATGTCCAAAGATGATGAAACAAATGAACAATGATTTTTGTGAATATTTGTTGAGGACCTAAGCTAAAGGCAGACTGATTGGTTAACACTTTCGCGGCCACATGACAAATATACTCGTCGCGTTGACGATGGCGTAGCAGGATTGTTTGAATATTTGAGACAACTTTTAATGAAGTTCAATATTCAACTGTCTCTTGCCAATCAGACGCTGAGTAATATATCGCTTTTGTTGGCAGAAAAGTCCAACTATACTCCGTGTATTTCGTAGAGGGAGTTTCTTTCAGGAATTTTTAAAAACATTTTTTTCTGAATTGAAGCCATATGAATATCCGTCACGAAATGAGAAGGTTTGGGAAAGGGTCTAACATTAGAAAGTGGGTTCCATATTGCCTGTCAGCAGAGAATCGCAAACATTTCAATTATTGTGATTATTATTACATTGCAGTCAGCATCAAGTGGTTTTTTGAACAGTTTGCAAAACCATTTTGATGGACATAGACTAACTTCAAGAGAAGAGGACAAAAATTAGTCCCTTATTTCAGGTCGAAACCCCTAAAATTTTATATGCATACCATTAAAAAAGCTTGTTGACAGATCCTTGAAAACAATGGCTAATAAATGATTCTCTATTAACCACCGTTTTTCTCATAGAAAAATAAATCAGACAATTTTTTATACCCTGATAGTTTCACTAATGTATTTTCAGTGATACTCAACAAAATGGACATAAACATTTTTGTGTGTATTTTCCTTTAATTAACCCATTAAATGTCAATTTTTTTTTAATGCGCATTTTTGGACCAGGCAGGTGTTTTAGGATTTTATTTATTTCTTATGTTTAATTTCATAGTTACCATTGTCATTTTTATAGAAACTAGAACATCAAATATATATGTGTATGAAACATCAAAAAATAATATTGATTTGAAATAATAAAAAAAAATACTTTTCAAAATAGTCATTATTTTTCTACTTGTGAGAAATGTAAAATTACGACAGAAAGTGTTTTCTTATGGCTAATAATAAAAACTTTAAAGGCTAAGTGTTGTAAAATATACCTCTGCAAATGCAATGTATGTAAGCAATTCCATGTAAATACAAGGAATCTAGTGAGTTTTATTTTAACGATTGCAAAATGGGGTTCATGGTAGGTAATGGGATAACTTTAAAAATTAGGAGGTCAGTTAAATCCGATACCTTGGTTTAAACATTACGGTATTCTCAGGAGATTATCATCAATTGATCTCCCAACGATTTATCAAAAAAAAAACTAATAAACTAACATAATAGTAACTCAAATGTTTTTCTTGGAAAATCCAAGAAAAAAACATTTGGGTTACTACTACACAAAAAAAGACAATGATTAAACATCAAAACTCATAAGGAAAATTAATTCCTTTCAATAATATGTGGCAATATCCACTCTTTGCCTGATGAAGGTCGCGAGACCAGAACCTCGTGTAGCAAAAATATGGAAAATAAAGTATAATATACATTTTAAAAAAAATTGACATTATATAAGAGATGGACATTAATAATTTAAAAGATAAATATTTAAACGTAACTATTTAATAAATATATTTAATCATCAACCTCTTCAAATGCAATTTATCTAAGCAATTCTATGTAAATACAAAGAATAACATGTAGTGGGTTTAATTTTAACAGATCCCCAAAGAGTCTCATGGCAGGTAATGGGTTAATGGTGTTTTAATTCATATTCTAAATTCACAAATCTTCAAGTGGCTTTTTCTTTTAATACAGTGATTCCCGTCGATGAGAAACGTATAATTTCTCACAATGTCAGTCGATTAATCGTGATGGAAAGCCTGCTTACTCGTCAATAGAAAGACGGCAACCAAGAAAGAATCTTCTATCTTTATAGCGGGATCTGCAGAAAATCATTTATTATGATCTATTAAACGACAATCAATCAATCACAGTCGAAGATTCTTGTCAACCTTTAAAGCGTTTAAACGCATGATAATCATCACCATCATCAGCCCGATAATCGGTTGCAGTCGTAGGGTCACTGTGTAACTGTGCATCTGAACAGCTCCCACCCTATGCGTCATTAGCATGCCAGTCCTGAGTATGATGATAAACTACATCCGGCAGCAAAGCCTCTGATTGAGAGATTGGGGGGTTTGAAGGCCGTGGAACTACGTCTTAATCGCTGTTGTTCTCAGGTCCACCCTGACCCCGAGTGGTAGCACCTGTTATGGGTCACAGCTATGGGCAAAGTGGAACCCCCCCCCCCAAGCAAAGACAAAACGCTATGAAAATATAAAAATACATTTTTATAGTACAAACACCAACAATGTATTTTTATATAGAAAATACGAACAATACGTATTTATAGTAAAATTACCAACAATACATTTTATACTATTTACATTCCTCGGACTATCATCCTCATCTTTGTTGCCATATTTTTGTCAACGTTTCGGTCGTTGTACGCCCCAGTCTTCTTCAGGTGGTTGGAATGTCGGACCGAAGCCTTTATTTCGCTCGCTGGGGTAGACTGTTCTAGTTCCACGTGACATGTTTAATGGATGTCAATTATCAGTTATCTCCTGTTAATTCCCCTATACAAGTTCTCCACCGCCTTAACCGGGTATTGAACTCACACTCTTTGGGTCCTGTCACTGGATCTAACATTTTATAGTAAAAGTTGCTGTTGCTCTCAGGTCCACACTAACCCAGGTTGGTAGCATCTGTTAGGGTCACAGCTATGGGCAAAAGTGAACCCCTAAACACTATGAAAGATAAAAAATTTCATTTTTATAGCAAAAATACCAGCAATAAATTTTTATATAAAATGATTAGCAACAATAGATGTTTATAGTAAAATTACCAGCAATGCATTTTAAAGCAAAATAATGAGCAATACAGTTTATAGTAGATTACCAATAATACATTTTATTAAAAAACGACCAGCAATACCATTTATCTGTAGCAGAAGGCATACAATTGCGTTAAAAATATCTGTAGTTGAAGTCATAAAATTGTTTTTAAAATATGTAGATTTCAACATTAAATAACTCATAGAGGTGTTGATATGCCACTTAACAAATTCAACCAACTAACTTTCTCGTCCCATTTTCTTCTGTCTGGCTCCTCTTCTTTTGTCTAATATGTAACCTTGTAGGATTTGTAGGATGGTAGTGAAAGACTCTTATAACATGTCCATATACTTAAACTTTCTGGTCTTGACCATTGATATGAGTTCTTTTGAGGGGCCTGCTTCTTGTCTAATGGGGTCTCTCCCTTGCGTAATTTGCGATGTGGTCTACATAGGATTTTTAAAAACAGCTCTTGGACAAAACAAAATATCTATCCGTTGTAACAAGTATATTGTTAAGAAATAACAAAACAAGGGGTTGCGGATAAATCATATATTGAACAGAAGGGTATTGCACGACTTGAGAGTGTGTGTCGTTTGACCAGTGTTCAATCTCTCTACTTTTCCCCCTGAGGATTATTAATTTTTATAGTAAGTGGCAGAGTCCAGAATAGACTCATTAGAGTAAGGACACCAAAACACTATCTTTAGTAGAATGAAGGACCAAAGACAAATGTTTCATTCACCACTTTCCCCGGAAATTGCACTCTACGATTATTTAAAAATCAGGTTACCCCAAACAAGGCGATAAAGACATGAAAGCGCAATGGGTTGCTGAGAGGGAAGGATATGGAGAAAACGTTGCTGAAGAGAAAGGACGAAAAAAAAAAAGGGACAGGATGACCATATTTTATTTATTCATTTCATCCGAAGTAAGGCGATAAATACACTAACGTCCAAGAGGTTACTGAGTGTGAAAGAATATGAGAAAAAGAAAAAAACATTATTAAGAAGAGAGGACAAAAAAGATGAGGAGGTCAGAAGAAAGAAGATAACAATGGGTTCCAGTTGACTGGAAAGGATAAAGCCCGAACAAGGTTCCCCAAGCGAAAAGTTTGAGAGAAGGAACATGTAACTTATGATTACATTTAGCCATGAGACCAGCTTCAATTTGTTATGCCAACGTACCAAAGAAGAAAGCTCATCAGAACAATTACCATAAAAATTTATAGAAAATGTTTAAGCAACATACGTTACGATAGGGAGAACGGGCCTGAAGTTGAAATATCAGGTCAGGGCGGATAACACCGCAGACTCTTCTTTAGGTTTTATCAAGAATCTCTAAGTACATAGGAAAAGCACCAGACCAGATGTGACTGCAATTTAAAATGCATGAAAGAATGGTAGACTTATAAAGGTGTGAGATGTAAAAACATTTTCTCGCACGACACAGTAAATAAGTTTTCCTCGCAGCAGACCTAGCGATTGGTTCAATATAATCTCTCCACTTTATGTCAGCGAAAAACGTTAACCCGAGTAGGTGCAACGAGTCACTCTGCTGGTTAGCAGCAGCCATACCGATGGAAGGCGAAAAGAAAGCTTCTCTAAGATTAGTAAAAGAGAGTTCTATCGTTTCAGAGCTTTTAAGGAAAAACTGTTTAGAAACGAGCAAAATAATTTGAATGTTCTTTTACTTCAAGAGAAGAAGTCAGTATCTTCTTAAAGATCAAATTATATATATATATATATATATATATATATATATATATATATATATATATATATATATATATATATATATATATATATATATATATATATATATATATATATATATATATATATATATATATATATATATATATATATATATATCCTTTTCCATTACGTAGTCTAATTAGAAATGGAATCACTTGTATTTGATCACTAGTGATCTGCGTTCAAACTCAAGTGTCGGTAGCGACATTTTATTCTTATATGACATTTTATTCCTATATGATATACAGGCCGACCCAACGAGAAAAAATTTAAATATTCCAGGCCAGGTTCGAACCAGCAATCCTGAAGTTTTGGATTCTCATGTTTTCATTAGTGTAATCGATTTTGGCGATATTTTCATGATTTTTTGTACATTAACAATTTTTGTAACTTGGAAATATATTTGGGAATAATTAATATTAATTCCAAAATCTATCGAAGGTCACCCATGAAATAAAAATAATTGTTTGTATGGAAAGTAAGGACCTACGTACATCAAATTATCTTTAAACGAAATGGCGGCAGAAGAATTTTCGTTGAACTTTTAAAAGGTAAGCTTAAATATTAATGGAACTCTTAAATACGGTGATCAATTTTGAATTCTTCTGTAGTTTAATGTTGCCTATCGCAGCAGTATGCCTCGCAAAAAGACATCTCCACCAGCAGAGGACCAGATTGCAATCAAAAAACAAAGGCTGCAGCATAGAAAAGAAAGTCCCGTACAAATGAAAACCAAGATCAAACGGCAGCCAAAAGAGCTTTCAATGCTGAGAATATGCAAAGACATAGGGGCTCTCAAACTCCTGAACAAGCGGAAGGCCTAATCAAGACCCCCACGTAAGTTAAATGCCACCCGTTAGTGCGGCTTTCAAGTGAGTGTGTGTGTGTATATATATATATATATATATATATATATGAATAAAAATGACAATAGGAAAACTGGTAATTGCTGACGCGTTACGTCCAATGTGGACTTTATCAAAGCAAAATACGAAAAGCAATACGAATACCAGTTTTCCTATTGTCATTTTTATTCATAAATATTGTCTTCTCTACTGGTTAAAACGGATATATATGGGTACCCCCATCAATTTTGAATATTTTTAGCCACTTTTTAGAATCTAATGCCTGTATGATTTGAGGGTTTTATATGTTAATAAGCACATAAAGAAATATAAAACTCAGTTTTCAGAACAATGTGTATATACAACAAATTTGACAGGCGATTTATGCAGAAAAGGAAAAGACAAAATTATTCGTACAGCAAAAAATATCGTTTTAAATTGAGTGAGCACAAGTAATTTACATATTCATTTTATCGGTGAAGCTTTCTAGACTATTTATTCAGTGGAATATTTGTGATAATTCCAGCAAAGAACATCACGTGGTGCATAGAATGTCACCGTTGTTATTCTTACGTTAACAACACGATGGGGAAGGCAAAGAAGATTAGCGTTGGCTTGAGACAGAAGATTATAAAAGTCCACAAGTCGAGAAATAGTTACAGAACTTTTTCAAACCGGTTAGCTATCCCTAGAACTAAGGTACAGTCCGTTATAGAGAAGTTTGAAAAGTCTGGAACGACAGAGAATTTGCCTGGGCGTGGAAGAAAACACAAAATTGTCACCGTGAACCGCAGGAAAATTGTGTCGTGAGGTCAATATAGACGCAAGAGTTGTTTTTAAATAGAAATGGGTTGTATATATAAACGACGAACCTCACTTCACCAACCATCTCACATTGTTTCTCGTTTTAATTTTGCTAAAACGTTCATGGACAAAGAAAATTACTTTTGGTAACAAGTACTATGGAATGCTGAAACAAAAAATCCTTTTGGACATCATTTTTTGTATAGAAGATTTGGCACAAGAAAGGTAAGGCTTTCCACCCAAAGAACACAGTGGAAACATTAAAACATTGAGGCGGCTAAATGATGTTATCGGGTTGTTTTTAACTCAAGTTACGCTGGACAATTAATTACAATTAGAGGAATAATGAAATCTGCTGACTATTTCAAAATTCTAGATGAAAATCAACAACTATCACCGCAAAATCATTCTCTTAGTCGGTAATTTACTTTCCAGCAAGATAATGATCCCAAACATATCTAAATCAGTGACTACGAGGCTTCAGAGAAAGAAAATGACAGTTCTGCCATGACCTGCAATGGCCTGCAATGTGTACTGACTGAAATCCTATTGAAAATATATGGCAAGAATTAAAAGTTCGAATAAATTGCCAGTCACCAAAAAAACCTTTAGGAATTAGAACATGTAAGCATTGAAGAATTGAAGAAAATCTCAGAAAAGACTTGTTCAAATCTCATCAAAAACTTTAGATTAGAATTACAGTAAGTTATAAGGAGGCCATGCTATTGACTATTAATATTGTGAAAATTGTTCAATTTTTCTATTTTTCATACTGTGCAAATAATTTTCTCTTTTGCTATTTTGCATAATTCGCCTGTGAAATTTGCTGTATTGTTCTGAAAATTGGGTTTTATATTCCTTTTTGTGCTTATTAATATATAACCTGACATTAGATTCTGAGAAATGGATAAAAATATTCAAAATTGATGGGTGTAGAAATAATTTCGTCGGTGACTGCATATATATATATATATATATATATTTATTCTTACAACAAATGGTTCAGTAAAATATCTTCCTGATTCTTATGCTTCCCCACCCCCCGACTCGTCCCAGGCGACTTCAATCTCGTATTACAGTAAATACAGTTGTGGAGATGGTGTAAAGCCGCCTTCCCTTTCTCCTGTTCAAAGAAGAAGCACAGCATTCCAGGCTCTTCTCATAGATTTTGAGCTTATTCAGCAAGCGCTTCGATCAGGTCATACTGTTCTCTGTGGTGTTGACGGAAAGGCACTGCCATCGACTCATTGTGCAGCGCTTTTAACTGATGTTCTCGTGCGTCACACTGCTAAGGGCAGGCTCCGCATCCCTTCAGTTGCTGGTATTGTGGCGGATTACGCCCGACACCTGTGTGTGTGTGTGTGTGTGCGAGAGAGAGAGGGGAGAGAGAGAGAAAGAGATATTTAAGCAGTACCTGCTTACAGTACTTCGAAATTATGATTTTAAATCTGTCAATTCTAAGAGAGGTGCAAGCCAAATAATTCATTCACTAAGTATATTTTTCAGGAAATGTCACGTCCTTAAACAACAATTTTCCCCAAATCCTCACTCAACAACAGCATCGTCAGATCGGTGGCAATTGCCTGTTCAGGTTGCCAGCAATTACACAACAACCTCCTTTCTAATATCATCACATCATCCCATCTACTCGCACGCTATAAGTAGAGTCAATCAGCAGCACGGAAATCTTGGACAAGAGGAGCTCATATTTAGCTTGATTATTTAGCAAGATAGCTTTTCGCGTATAACAAATTCGGTGAAATGATTCAACTAAGAGAGGAAGGTATTTTAATACCCCAAATAAATAAATATCTAGCAAGGAAATCAGAAAAAAAGATCCTTTATCTTCCTCTCTACTGACACACGTGTAGGTGTCTGTAGACCGTGTTTCTATATCCACACGCACAAACTCATTTGCAAACGCATACGCTTTCAATCGTTTCCTCGCATAAACACACAGGCCCATCTGAGGTTACCTATTCGTAAAAACCACACATTTTACAGGTGTGGTATCAGCACACAACGAATCTTTCGTCTCTATCAGGAAAGAGAACGCCTCTGGCCGTGGGTGGCTATTACATTTTATACAAAAGTTTTTCCTTAAGCTCACTATGATCATCGATGGTTACGCTAACTGAACAGGTATTTGAGGAAACGTGCCAAAGTCATGAGACTTTTTTTCTTCTTCTTTCAATTCATCTATTTTTTAACAGATTTTTTTTAAAGTTCCGAATGTAAAATCGCCTCCTCTTGTTCTGTGCTCAGATCTACCATAACGGACGCTGCGTTGTGTGATGCAGACACGCAGGGCGGAAGATGGTTGTCTTCTCATCACGAAGATGGGATGCTGTGGAGTCTGGTTACGAAAGAAATGAAAAAGCTTTGTAAATGTGAAAGCTGAAAGGAAGACAGTGAAGAATAGAAGCCAGAAGAAAGAAAGAAAGAAAGAAAGAACGAGACCGGTAAAAGAAAGAAAGAACGAGAAAGTAAAAAATGAAAGAGATCAAAGAAAGAAAGAAAGAGACGAAAGAAAGAAAGAAAGAACGAGAAAGTAAAAAATGAAAGAGATCAAAGAAAGAAAGAAAGAGACGAAAGAAAGAAAGAACGAGAAAGAAAAAATGAAAGAGATCAAAGAAAGAAAGAAAGAAAGAGACGAAAGAAAGAAAGAAAGAAAGAACTAGACCAGAAAAAGAAAGAAAGAAAGAACGAGAAAGAAAGAAAGAAAGAACTAGACCTGAAAAAGAAAGAAAGAACGAGAGAGAAAAAAGAAAGAGACCAAAGAAAGAAAGAAAGAAAGAGGGAAAGAAAGAAGCAAAGAAATAAAGAAAGATGGCAAAAAGGAGTTACAATAAATTAGTGGAGGTAAAGAAAAAGAAAACGAAAAGACAATGGAAGAAATAAATGAAAAAAAGGATAGTATATTAATGTAGGTAAAAAAAAGGAAAGTAAGAAAAAAATATATAAACGGGCAGACAGAATGAAGGTAAATAACGAAAGAAAAACTTCCTACAAATGAAAATAATAAAAAGAAAGAAAGAATGAGACTGGTGGAATTTAGAAAGAAAGAAAGAAAGAAAGAAAGAAAGAAAGAAAGAAAGAAAGAAAAAGAAAATACGGCAAAATTTCGAAGTAAAAGAAGAAGGCAAAGAACGAAAAATAAGAATAGATGGCACAAAATAAGCAAGAAGAAAACCAGGAAAAGAGAGAAAGAACGTCTACAGGACGAAGAAAATAAGAAATAGAAAGAAGAAAAGAATATTATTGAGAAGAAAGAAAGAAAGAAAGAAGGAAAGAAAGAAAGAAAGAAAGAAAGGAAGAATGGGAGACATGAAAATGAAAGAGAAATGTTAGGAGCAAATAATGAAATGGAAAGAAAAGGAAAGAGGGAGAGCAAGAGCAAATATCGAAATGGGAGCAAAGGAAAAATAAATGTTAAGGAGCAAATAATGAAATGGAAAGAAAAGGAAAGAGAAAAGGCTGTAGCAAATAAGGGAAGAGTTTGGACAGGAGCAAATAATGAATTGGAAGTAAAGAAATGAAAAATAGAGGAGCAAATAATGCAACAGTAGTAAAGGAATGAAATCGGGCAGGAGCAATTGAAGAAATAAAAGGAACGGAAAAACAGAACAAATAATGAAATGAAAGAAAATGAAATTGGCAGGAGCAAATAATTAAATTATTAGGAGGGAATGAAATGAAGAAAATCTGGTAGAAGCAAATAATTAAATGGAAGCAAAGGAATGAGAACAAGCAGTAGGAAATAATGAAATACCAGGAAATGTATGAGAACGTTCAGGAGTAAATAATGAAATGTGAAGAAAGAAAACAGAATGGGTGGGAGCAAATAATGAAATGGAAGTAAAGGAAAGAGTTCGGTCAGGAGCAAATTATAAAATGGAAGTAAAGGAAAGAGTTCGGTCAGGAGCAAATGATGAAATGGAAGTAAAGGAAAGAGTTCGGTGAGGAGCAAATAATGAAATGGAAATAAAGGAAAGAGTTCGGTCAGTAGCAAATGATGAAATGGAAATAAAGGAAAGAGTTCGGTCAGGAGCAAATGATGAAATGGAAGTAAAGGAAAGAGTTCGGTCAGGAGCAAATAATGAAATGGAAATAAAGGAAAGAGTTCGGTCAAGAGCAAATAATGAAATGGAAATAAAGGAAAGAGTTCGGTCAGGAGCAAATAATGAAATAGAAATAAAGGAAAGAGTTCGGTCAAGAGCAAATAATGAAATGGAAATAAAGGAAAGAGTTCAGTCAGGAGCAAATGATGAAATGGAAGTAAAGGAAAGAGTTCGGTCAGGAGCAAATAATGAAATGGAAATAAAGGAAAGAGTTCGGTCAAGAGCAAATAATGAAATGGAAATAAAGGAAAGAGTTCAGTCAGGAGCAAATGATGAAATGGAAGTAAAGGAAAGAGTTCGGTCAGGAGCAAATGATGAAATGGAAGTAAAGGAAAGAGTTCGGTCAGTAGCAAATGATGAAATGGAAGTAAAGGAAAGAGTTCGGTCAGGAGCAAATAATGAAATGGAAATAAAGGAAAGAGTTCGGTCAAGAGCAAATAATGAAATGGAAATAAAGGAAAGAGTTCAGTCAGGAGCAAATGATGAAATGGAAGTAAAGGAAAGAGTTCGGTCAGGAGCAAATGATGAAATGGAAGTAAAGGAAAGAGTTCGGTCAGGAGCAAATAATGAAATGGAAATAAAGGAAAGAGTTCGGTCAGGAGCAAATTATGAAATGGAAGTAAAGGAAAGAGTTCGGTCAGGAGCAAATGATGAAATGGAAGTAAAGGAAAGAGTTCGTCAGGAGCAAATGATGAAATGGAAGTAAAGGAAAGAGTTCGGTCAGTAGCAAATGATGAAATGGAAGTAAAAGAAAGAGTTCGGTCAGGAGCAAATAATGAAATGGAAATAAAGGAAAGAGTTCGGTCAGTA
>OZ010588.1:7262962-7265462 GCA_963932145.1 Acanthosepion lycidas
GAAACCTTAAAGTTGTCTGTCTCTTAATATGTAAGAGCGGCTTGGGGATAGTAGTCATGGCTCTAGGGGGCACAATCCTATAGGGAATTTGTGAATGAGCGGCGCAATATCGCGTCTAGTTCGCTACCTCTTCGTCCCCGAGGCCTGTTAATACAGTTCGTATGGCGTTTGCCTGTCAATATGACTCCCAAATATAGGACGAAACGGCCGTCTATTACTTTCTGCATTCTGTTGAGGTTTCTTCTGGACTCGATGAATTACTTTATTTTCTCAAATCCTCCTTAATTTCTATCACACACACACATATATATATATATATATATATATATATATATATATATATATGCACACTCAAACACAAAATATATATATATATATTACATGAATCCTTCATCCAACAAAAAAAAACAGATTAGTGAAGTTAATGATATAAATGGCAACGCACACACACACACACACACACACACACACACACATACATATATATATATATATATATATATATATATATATATATATATATATATATATATATATATATATATATATAGTGGGGGAAACAAATATTCGTACATATAAAAATGTGATACTATTTGGCGCTGGTAAGTAGAAATCAAGGGTTAATGAATAGAACGATGGACAGACCGAGAGAAAGAATGAAGATTTCCCTTTTCAAAGAAGCTTAATTCTCTAAAACCAAAAGAATTCCTTAAGAAAGGGGGCTATTAACACAAGAAGCCATGTGGTGATCTTTTGACAACTGATTAATGACCTGGCTCTAAAGTACTGATTACGAAAACACACAAATAAGTAGGACTGATAAGATTTGATCTGTAATTAAATCTCAAGAATAAAGTTTCCTTTAGTTGGAATGCAATAAACCCGACAGTATTGGGGAAATGGCCGACTAGAGAGCCATCTGGTCTATATCTGATTTTGAACAAAGCCAGGATAGAAAATTTTGCATAAGTAAAATTTGAAATGATAATTCTTTTTAATTAATGGCCATAAGTTAAGCCACGCCAAGAAGTCGAGAGCCATTGGTCAATAGTAGCCAAGGTGGAAGGCGAAGATGAAATACTGAGAAAGGTGAAGGAATTGAGCACACGCATTGGGAATTATTGGTATGAGATGCGAATAAGAGAAGAAAGAAATTATCGAGGCGGATCGATACCAATGATCACTACCCATAGGAAAATGGGATCTTCCGATTTGAAAATATAATTAATTTTCAAAAGGGCTCTTCCTAGAAGATAGGAGAATCAGTTAGTCCCGCTAGCAGCGTCATACCCCACACCAGTTTTAGAAGAGTGCTAATAAATACAAGAAATCGTAGCGGCGATCAGTAGTTGTTCTAGACGCCGGGTGAGAACCGACCTCACGTGATTTTCTGCCTGAAGAGAACCTCCGACATAAGCCTAGTACCAAACAATATTGTCCGCATCAGAAACTGATAAATTCTAATGACAAGACTAACCAAACATTGTACAAAAGAATGTATATAAAAGCAATTATTTTTTATTCAAGTTATCTTACTTACCTCATCATTCTGCCTGGATCAATCCAATAGGACAATTCCCGACGACAATTCGATCTTTGCCAGCCTTATGATCAAAACTAAACACACCGTGGCATATGGCAAGGTTTGGATCGAAGCGATCATCTCATTGATCAGCTGCAGGCGTTGGACGTTCTGACAACAATGAAGGATCATGAAGGCAACTGAAATGTTTAATTTATTGTATTTTCAACTAATGAATAAACATACTCTTCATATAATTAACTGTAGACAGATGATAATAACTAAATATACATAGAAAACATGAGAATTTGATTTCATAGAAATAAATGCTATTTTTCCATTTTAATGAGTGAAAAAATATTTGTACAATACATAAAAGAACACATAATCTTCATTTAATACATTGTAGAATAACCAATATTTACTTCTACCGCAGCCAACCTCTTCTTGAAGGTCTTAGTTAATGATTTGAAAATTTTAGTTTCTATTTTGTTCCATTTTTCTTTGCATGTAGTCTTCAGATGCGAGATGTTTGTTGGAGCTCTTGGTTGGATAAAAATTTTCAAATAACGCCACAGATTCACGATTGGGGTTTAAATCTGGGGACTGACTTGGCCATTTCAGGATATTTACATTATTTTTAGCAAGACATTTCTTCGTAGATTTTGCAGTGTTCTTGCAATAAATATCTTGTTGGAAAATCGAAATTTCTTCCAAATTATTTTGATAAGCTGTGACATTCATGGTACCATTTATTGCGGTTATGTTACCAGTACAATTTGCAGAAAACATCCTCAAACCATGACGATTCCACCACCAAATTTCACTGTTGGAACTGTGTTCTTTTCTTTGAAGGCATCGCCATAATTTCTAGAATTATGTCCAAACAACTCAATTTTGGTTTCGTCAATCCATAACATTCGTTCCTAATACGATTTTCCCTTGTCATTATGTTCCTGAACAAGGTTCAACCTGAAA
>OZ010588.1:7270462-7355462 GCA_963932145.1 Acanthosepion lycidas
AATCTGACTTGCTAACCAGGCGTTCCTCCGTAGCTAAACTAGTATAGCACGACAGGCTTTATGACGGTTCCGTGTCGGATACAGGTTCAATTTCTGTCGGAGCACGCATATTTTCTATGAAATTTCTCTAGCCGGTAAATGTTGTTTAATACTGTTTATTATAAACAGCGCATCTACTTAAATATTTGTATCTATAAAAAGAACGTATAAAAAAATGAATATATTAAAATGATTATTGGACTAAGTCCATTTCATAATACTAACGAAATTAATAGAAGCAACTGAATTTTTTTGTGCTTCAACATGTCAACTAAATAAAAATATACAAAAACATTTTTGTCATCAAATTTTTATATTATATAAGGTACATACGTAGATATCTAATATCTATATGTAGGTACCACCACTGAATTTTCGATACCTAAGTTTGAAAATGAAATTTTAAAAATGAAAAAACATACTTGAAGATTTCGTTCTAATTTTAATTGAAAGCTAAATGATTAAATTTATTATTTCAAGAAAGTAAAATAATCTGGTGTATTTCTGATAGAAATTATGGAGATTGGAATGTCAAATAATTGCTAGATCTTTTTAAAAATTTCTTAAAAGCCATTTTTCTTAATTTTTAAGAAATTTGTAAACAAACAAATGTATCGGGTTTTAAATGTAATTTTTTTTTAAATCTTTCAAAATTAAATTATAAATTTGTGACATTATTTGAGTAAAATTAGAATATTTGAAGTTAAATTAATCTGATTGGAAATAAATATTACTTATAGCATAAAAAATCAATATACAAGCATTTCTTAACGATGGCTTCCTATTTCTTTAAACTTTATTGATTTATTGAGAAGCTCTCAAGTTGATGATAGCTCTTATGGATGGCCAGAAATGACATATTTACAAAAACTAAGTGAACGCATTTTTTTTTTGTTTTTAACTACCTAGCAATGTTTACAAATTAACATATTTTCATCAATTATTTAATATTTTATTGACTTTTATTTAAGTTTTTAAGATGCTTTATGAAATAATTGCAGTGCGTCAGACGACACTTAAATCACGTGAGCTTTTTAAGGATTATGTCTGTATAGATGTCGATAGGTAGAAATTAGGAACGTTTTTACACTAAAAAATATGTTTAAAATTATTTTTAAAATATTCGGTTTCAAACAACTGTTATGAGCTTTCCAAATTTTGATTCGTAAATTAACTTTTCACTTAACGATATCATCAAATTGCATTTTTAAAAACAATGAAGAAATTTGAACGATTTTGAAGTATTATATTATTGTAATTAAAATTTTCAAAAAATGAAAAAAATCTTGTAAAAATTCATTATTCATCGAAAAAAAAATATTTCTTCAGACAATAGTGTCCTTAATATAACTTATTTGAAAAAGCAATTAAAAGCTTTTCTAATTAAATAATGTCATAGTTTTATTGCATTTTTTATTTTTCAATTCAGAGCAGTTTTACAAAGACTCCAAAGAGTCCTCTTTTTAACTAATAACCCCGACTTAAAAATTTAATTTCTCGAAATTTAATGCAATTATATAAGTGGATCGTATCATATGCTAAAAAAATAGTTTTTACCAAGATTTCCTAAAAATATGAATTTCAAAAATAATTTCATTCATTTCTGAATATGTTGTGAAAGTTTCATTAAAATCTGACAATTATTTGAATTTTGCAAGAATTTACAAATCAATGTGTTTTCCTGGGAAAAAGCGCAAAATAAAACAAACCTTTTTTTCTCTAGATCGCCGCTGTTGTAAAAAAAAAAAAAAATTAACCAAAATTTCGAACGTGCTAAAAATTAAAAAAAAAAAAAAAATACATTTGTCTTTGCTCTTAATAATAATATAAACATTTTGATGGCAAAATTTTGTTTTTTTTAAGTTTGGGGCCTTTTTTCATCATGATTTTTACGCGAACTAGTGGAGGTACACACTATATGTAAATATAGGATAAATATACCATGTGATTTTCCTGCTATAATATATATTTTTAATGGGTTTCACCCGAAGCAAGACAATAAAGTCTCTAAGGCACAAGGGGGTTACTTAGTGTGAAATAATTAGGAACAAAAACTTTAATAATGAGCGGAAATAGAAAAGAGTAACAGGCGGACAGTAGATAGCGATTGACATGGCGTTTAAATTTTTGCAGATTAAAGTTGGCTGGAAAGCATGGAGCCAGAAGGGAATTCCACAGCGGGAAGCACTAGAAAAGAAACTGTTAGTATAGAACTTACGGCTCAACAACTGTAAATTGATGAGATTTCGACGCCAGTCTAGTACTATGATTAATTTTTTAAAAGTTTAGGTACCATAGCGATGAGCGCATCTGCACATTTAACATGCAAGTATTTATAGAAAAGACACTCTCTTTCCCACCGCCATTTTAATTATACGAATATTGCCATGGTTTGAGAAAAACAATTTTAATTTATTGAACGATGGGGAAACAGCATTGGAAAGTGCGTAAAAGTTGAAAAGAGATCGTGGAAAACACAAACCAAAAACTGAACAATAACAAGAAGAAAAAAAAACTGTCTTTTATAATTTCCCAAAAAGAGACTTGAGAAAAATTAAAAAGGTTATTAACTAATAAAACTAGATTTGAAGAATTTGGTATTGCGAATAGAAACGCAAAAGACGTAGAATATAAAGAACATTGGCTAAAGGCATGAAACGATCAAAACTACCACCTTTCATCATCATCATCATTATGATCATCTTTCGGCTTTCCTATGGTTGGTCGGAACTCCATTGACAATTCCTTTCTACACTGTTCCGTCCTGTATTTCTAGCCCCGGATCCCCAATGTCTAACCCTGACTGCTGAGCTATGGTGTCTGAGAAAGTCAATATGGGCGAGAAGGAACTTCCAGAAGGATGCCATAGAAATAAGCATGAGACGATTTCTCTTGTCCGCTCAGTGCAATTTTTCGCGTAAAAAAACTGATCCTAAAAACTCGCCCTATACACGAGTAATTACAGCAGTCAAATATGATAGATATGTTTTGACAAAATAAATTTTTAAATGATTTTCATCTAAAATTTTATATTAAAACATTTGTCCGGCCTGTTTGATCGTCACACGTTGTGAATATGGCAATGAAGATGAGGATAACAATCCGAATAATTTAAATGATGAAAGGAATCTTAACCACTCCAGAAAAAAATACCTGTGTATATAACGCATCATCATCATCATCATCATCATCGTCGTCGTCATCATCATCCTTCGACCTCCCTGTGGTTGCCTGTAACTCCTTCGACAATTCCTTTCCATATACTGTCCGGTTCTATATCGCAATGTCCATCACTAAGTCCCGAGCTAAGCTGTCTTGGAAAGTCAATCGAGAAGACACTTCCAGAAGGAGGATGCCATAGAACTAAGGATAAGACGACTTGCCTGCCTCTCGATGGCAGTGGCCGGCAAACTGCAATCGTTTTTGTTTGAGCTTCATTTCTCAGTAAATTATGTTAAGCTTTGCATGGGATCTCCAACAAGCAAACACCATAAATACAAACATGTATTTGTTAACTGTAATCTTAATGATAAAAACAGAGCGATATTGGTTGGATATGATGCCTAGATTTAATGTTGTATCATCAATGGAAATATCCAACCAATACAAATACGAAGACAGCTATGAGTAGGTGGTTTAATGTTTTGAATAAGTACTGTAGGCCGTACAATTATATCTCCCTTTAAAATTCAATATACTGCCAAGATAAACGCACACAGTTCTTTGACAAGTCAATCAGGAATCAGCTAAAGAGTATCTTCATACAATGTGCCTTTCTGTTCTGGATATTGCCTCCTTACAGAAGATGTTTCCCATGAGAAGATCACCAGATATCAAAATTTCTAGTCGATCAATAAAAGTGGTGTATATATGAAAATAGATATGGCAATAGGTTGGTTCAAATAATGACCTGAGCCTACAATTCACTATGTAATTTTAACCTATCAAACCCAAAAGTTGAGTTTACAAATACATTAGGTTGAAACACCGGTTCCCGTACCATCAACGAAATTAAGCAATGTCGAGCCTGTTTAGTACCTAGATGGGTGACCGCTTAGGAATTCCAGGTGCTGTAAGTTTGGATAGTCGGGTGAAGTCATGGATAATGACTCACAACTGTTAATTGAAGTGCCGTGTTCCAATTCCCGTTGGGATCGTTATATTCCCTTATGTGCACATACCCTTGAGAAAGGTATGAGTCCACCTCTTCTTCCCTCATTTATAGATTAATTATTTAATTAATAAATCTTCTCTGACTAAATCCTTATTATCTAAAAATATCTTACAATTTAAGAAGTATATATTGTCTTTAAATAACCTGCAAAGGGTAGATAAGCCATAAAAAATCATTCAATCAATGGCATATTGATTAGTTCCACAGACATGCATTTTAGATTTATTTTCATTCTCTGAGATATGAATGTATAGAACCGAAATGGTCATAAAGTGAGGGATCAGTTTATATATTGATTGTAATATAGAACTGACCCCACTTTACATTCACATTATAATTTCTTGTTTCTTTATCAAATTCTGATTGAGTATTAATCCACCTCTTCTTCCCCCAGCTATGGGTTCATTAGTAAGACTTCTATCACTAAATCATTATTATCTAAAAAAATGTTACAATATAAAAATATTTTCTGGCTTTAGATAACCGGCAAAGAGTCGATAAGCCGTAGAAAACGAATCAATCAAACTAAAGGCGAGCGAGAGTTTTAGCTTTTGACACCACGGTTTGGGCTTCTATCTCAAATTCGTATCTGCTCTAGAAAATATCGATCTCCAAAGAGGATTTATGGTTAATGTCATAAATTATAATAATATTCCCAATGATTTTTAATATTGTTTAAAAATTTAATTATAGTCAGGGTGACAATGAATGATAAATTCACGGTTACTATTAATTCTTTTTCTCGACACTTTCTTTCACTTAGAAGAATTTGAAACCTCACTCTAACCTGTTAATTTGTTTTTTTATCTTATTTTAAAATGGTCAGTACATGCAAAAAGGACATATATGAAGACGATCCTAGTTAAAGAATTTGCAATAAACTGAGAAATTTTTCCATATTTATTATTTATTACTTTCCATTATCTGAGGACAGAACTAAACCCAATTTCAGCATGTCCCCCCCACTTTCTCTCTCTCTAGAACCCTAGCCCCATCCCCTGGATATGACTCTTAAATATTTGATTTCTTCTGGCATCTTTAGGCAGACACACATTTTTGGCAAACGTCTGTCGAAACGATAACACTTTCCTTCGACTCGCATTCGCAAAACACATTACCTATGCAATTATTACACAAAGTCTCAATCCGGTATCAAGATCTGCAACTTTGAAATGAAATAACATTTTATCTACTCTTTCATGATTCAAGACAACATAAAACTTCCTTAGCGTGAAAAAAATCCCATAATCTCATAAGAACTACTAATTATCTCAATAAGAAACAAGCAACATGCAGACTGCAGCTCTCAGGGCTTCGTTCAACATTCTAAAAGGATCAAATAGGAAGAAAAGGAGTAACTATCGACACCGAGGTTCGATCGTGACACTCTGAACTTATGAATATATGCTTTCAACAATGTGTATAAATTCCGGTGTCAGGCTAGTGACTGCAGTGATCATTGAGTGACTATTGAATGGAATTATCCAGTCGAATTAGTGTGAATTATTGTACGTCGATGATTTGGGTTTTGATATCGGATTTACCGGACGTTAAGCAGAGCCACGCTACTAACAAGGTATTCACTGAAATGCTTAATTATCTTTGGTTGATTTTTACTTCTTTGTTCTTGTTAAGTATTTATTTGCGGTTGTAATTAAATAATGTTTTATTTTAACATTAAAGTCTTGAGTTATATTTAATTAATAACGGCAATGGTACGTCACAAAAAAAAAAGAAAAGAATTAAATCAACGTTTAGGGCGTATTTTTGTTTCTATCACAGTCTCTCCGGAAACATTAAAAGGTAATATTTACCTTGCCTACATAGTGTTCAGAAAGTTACTATAAGAAGTGGCAACCCGATAAATTTCACGGTCCATCTGCTTCACCACATTATAGGCGAATACAAGTTAACTTTATCATTTCAATGTACAATATGAGCATTTCTGAATGGGAAACATAGTTTAATCGCCTAATATTGTTTGTAAAAAGTAATCTTTCATTAGAGTTTGAGTTAAACATTTATTTTAAATTATTTTCGGCTAAGATTTCTGGATCTTTTTATGAAAATGCAAATTTTCTTATGTAGCTTACTTTGCTTTGTTCGAATACCCAATTTGTTTCTCTATGAAATTTTCCATTTCTGAGAGAAATTAGGTTTTAAAATGTATTCCTGTAGAATAGATTTAATGTGGGAGTTTAATTTACTATAATAGAATAATGTCAAGCATCAAACCAAACATTGTCATCGCATTTAAGACAACCGATATTCCATTTAACGGGGATATTGGATGTAAAACTAGACTCTGACTTCCTGCCCGTTTACGCAAATATGGCTGCAAGTGTGTATATTCATTCTGTTCCTCTATTATCAAAAAGAAGTATACGCGCTTAGGTTGTTTTCCTGGACAATAACCAACTAGTTGTTTCATGAATTTGGTATTATAGTAATTGTGAGTTCAATCCTTGGGCCGGTCAGTGCTGTTTAAATTCAGGGAAAACGGAGCGAGCAATAACTGAACAGTACTAAATAAAAATAAGGGTGGGATGTGCTTGAGGACACATGGCACAGTGGATAAAGGCGCTGGTTAGATCCAGTGACAGGAACCAATGAGTGTGAGTTCAATACGCGGTTAAGGCAGTGGAGGGAAATTAATAGGATATAACTGATAACTGACATCCATTAAACATGGCAGGTGGAACTAGAACAGTCCACCCCAGGGAGCGAAATAAAGGGTTCAGTTCGACATTCCAACCACCTGAAAAAGGTCGGAGCGTGCAACGGCCGAAACGTTGTAATAAATATGGCGACAAAGATGAGGACAATAGTCCGAATAATGTAAATAATGTACATAATACCTCATCTCAGAAATATAGACAGATTGCAGATTCTTCTTTGGAGTTTATCAAGAATCTCTAAATATATAGCAGGAGCCCCACGATGTGTGGTAGCAATATTCAAAGCATGTACGTATAAATATACAAGATAGACTCTGGACAGAAAAAACTATCTCGCCCTACATAGTGAACCAACTTTCCTATCAGCAGACCTATACTGAATTAAAACATCAGTTTAACAATAGTATCTATCACGAGTCCTCCTTTGTTATATAATGACATTTCCTTTCAGCCGTGGTCGTGGCATAAACGTAATCACTTCGCAAGATGCGAGTGACCTGCTGCCCGGTTATTAGAGAGAATTGCTATATCGAAACAGACAGCTTGACACATAACATAGTCGGCCTATAATGCAAAATCAATAAAACGAAATCGCGTTGCGGACAGCGGTTTTAGAAGCTTGCGCTAACACCTTAATATAGGGTTAAACAAAAGTATCTCCCAGATTATGGAAAGAGGACATTCGTCTTGCAGATTATCAACGTTCCTAATGAAATGATAGTCACAAAGACAGAAATACGGCGCTACTTTTAAATCACCTTTTTTTTCTTTTTTTTTTTTTAATTTGAAATCAATAATAATCATTCCTATCTATGAATAAAGCTACTTATAAAACGGCATTGTTATTTACTCTTTAATCCTAAATTAACATCCATTACTGTTATGGTCCGGTTCCTTGTACCACGGTGATAGTCCATGGTAGAACCAATAAAGAAGAATTCGAACACGTATATGGAATAACACAGATATATTACAAACAGGAATATATACAGAGAAGTAGAAGTGTTAGTATGAACAATCAGGTTTAGTAATAATTGTCTGAACGCGACTCTGTTTCGGACTGCCTCTGACTCGACTGACTGACTCGCTCTGACTGACTGACTGACAGACTCCCGACTGACTTCACTCCAGATTTCAGACTGAACAGTATTTAGTCACCCCCGCCCCCACGAGGGCATCATGTGGCAAAAGGCCGGTTTAACGTGGGATCTCCGAGCCCGTGGGATCTCCGAGCCCGTGGGCTCGGCCAAAAATATGCCGTTTGAATCGTATAAACGAGTTCAGGGTTGGTTTACCTCCCCGAAAGAGACTCCGCTCTTCAGCGTAGCCTCGTTCGGGTTCCTCCCCGCCCGAAGGCATGGAGTTCAACCGATCATCTGGTCAGCCGGTCGTCCGACTTCAGACTGAACAGTATTTAGTCACCCCACCTCCACGAGGGCATCATGTGGCACAAGGCCGGTTTAACGTGGGATTTCCGAGCCCGTGAGTTCGGCCAAAATATGCCCTTTGAACCCGTATAAACGGGTTCAGGTTGGTTTACCTCCCCAAAAGAGACTCCGCATTTTATTTCATCAACCGGGGTCAATTTTTCTTGTTCCACGTGTCATGCCTCTTCCGGATGTCTCCCTTTAACTCAACTGTCTTAAGGACACATGGCCCAGTGGCTAAAACCGTTGGTTGGATCCAGTGACTTGACCTAAAGTGTTGTGAGTTCAATACTTGGCTACTGCAGTTGTGAACAAAAAACTTGGAGAGTTGAGGTAAAGGGTGATAACTGAGACATCCGGAAGAGGCATGTCACGTGGAAATAGAACAATCTAGCCCGCTGGACCAAATAAAGGGTTCAATTAGAAATTTCAATCACCTGAAGATGCCCGGAGCGTACAACGGCCGAAACGCTGTGTATAAGACTTAAAGACGAAGACAACAGTTTGAACAATGTAAATAATTACAATACCTCATCTCAAAAATATAGACAGATAAAGGTCTACAAATTTAAATAATTTTATTCTTGAGTATAAAAGTAATTCAAGTTGAAGGAAACAAGTTCCAAATTTCCTCGCAAACAAAGTTCAAAGGTTTTTTTTTTCTTTTTAACAACACAACAGAAATGAATTGCATTAGTGTAAGTGTTTTGTGATAACTTATGCGAGAATTACACATTTACGTTGTGTTACGTAAACGTAAGCAGTAGTCCGCTAAATAGGCGCTGACAGTCGACTTTATTAGTATTACAATTTACGTATCCTTTCTCTTTTGTGTTTTTCGTGTTGTATAATTTACTCTAAAAGCGAGAAGACATTCTAAGAACAAATTTATATATGTCAATAATTATACGAAATGTGAGTAATCAGCATTGATTACAAGCCGGATTTATCAAAAAACTGAAAACTGAAGTTATTAATTGAAATTACGCTATTTGGATCACAAGAAGTTAGATTTACTAAATTTCCAACTTTTATTGGTTAATAAATATATTTTCCAATTTTTAATATCTATTTTTAGGAGAGAAGATATTGTTAATCTGTCTCTAGAGTAATCTCTCAAATGTTTCTAACAAACGATAAGAAGGTCGTTTGCTTTTTGAAAGACTTGAATGGCGGTTGAGATAACGTCGCTGATTGGTTAATAAATGGTAATATGGAAGCCTATTTTTGCATAAAAATCAGTCGATTTCTACATGGCCCTATTTCTGCACAGAATTGAAATTTCTAGTGATATTACTTAAATCTAATGAATTCTTCTGCAGTTTTTAACGGGGTTCCACACACTGATCTCCGATTGAACATAATTTGATTATGTCTGCCGTTTAAAGGTTAATTAGAGCAGTAACATTCTCTGGTAATTGAGATCAATTTATTTCGTGACATTAAGCGACATACTTTTACAGACACAAGTTCATCTATTTCTGGATACGTATTCGCTTTCAAATATTTTTGTGTGTTTATTTATACTTCAGAAGCATGAAACGGGAGGAGAAGATTGGAAAAATCAACTAACAACAACTTTACCGATACATAGGCAATGAAACGCTTATCCATATTGTTATAAAATGGGTAGGGATCCTGTCTTGTCACAGGGGACAGAGTGATCCAATCAACAGCATTGTATTTAGCTAGGGAGAGCTACTAATATTTGATTATAAGTTCTGAGGAAAGAGACGGAATGCAGCTGAATAGGTTTTTTCAACGCACGGAAGAATTAAGGACATAATTAAGGAGTCTATTAGATTGCGATAAACAATGAAAGGTGGAATTGGTAAGGATCGAACCCAAACATAATTCGCAGTTAACTAGATAGATGAGTACAGACTGAGCAAAGGCAACCCTGACTCTATAGCAAGTTGAATGAGGTAGGTGAGTGAGTGACTGTCAGACGAGAGCCAGACCGCTGATCTTAGATGACCTCCTAAAATTCTTATATTTACCTACAGTAATAACAGCTAAATGTTCCTATTCTTAGGAAGACTTCCTGGTAAATGGATCGAATGAATTGCGTCTTTATTTATTTCTTTTTTTATGTGTCGTGACCTTTCATGACGTAGGCGATCATGGTTTACCACTTCGCCCTATCTCTTGTAGCTCTTAATAAGTTTCGTCCCTCTTCCGCTTGCTTAATCCCACTATGTCATGCGTTGCTTTCCCTTGTCTCTCTTTCCCACTACTCAACCTGTGAGTATCAGATTCTCTAGGACCTCCCTTCTCATTATGTGTCCCAGAAATTTCAGCTGCCTCTTACTGATGTTAAGTATAAGCCTCCTCCTTGTTTGCATTCTCTTCAAGATCCCATCCTTGCTCACCAGAAATAACCATTTCAATAATTCTTTTTCATATCGCTCTTCTTTTCTTTTTAATGTCCCGTGTCCCTTCAGGACGTAGGCGATCATGGCACTCCACTGCCTCCTATCCATTTTAGCACTCCCTCTGCCACCTCCCCCAAACCACGTTCTGTCATCCCCTTGCTTAAGCCCGCTAGGTATGTCATGTGTTGCTTTCCCTTGTCTCTCTTTCCCTCTGTTCGACCTTTGAGTATCAGATTCTCCAGGCCCTCCTTTCTCATTACGTGTCCCAGAAATTTCATCTGCCTCTTTCTGATGTTAAGTATAAGCCTCTTTCAAAATCTCATCGTTGCTCACACGCTCGCTTCACGATATCCTTAGCATCTGTCTATAGAACCACATCTCCGCTGCCTCGAGTCTCTTCTTCATCTTTGAAGAGACAGTCCAACGTAAAGGATGACAGATGTCCCGTACCTGACCTAAATAGATAGAGAATATTTGGTTATAGTGAAAAAACTAGTGAAAGTCGGCCTATCGATCGGGTGGAGGATCAACGCCCAAAAGGAGGTATGTTGGTTATCCATTCTTGTTGATAGGACAAATGGAGAGATTTTCTATATACGTGGCACGACGAGAGCCAAATCGGCAATGGTGAGACGAACCAACCAGAGTAAAATTTTATTAGCCCAAGAGGTTGCAGTAGTCATCTCCCAGAGTGCCATGAGTATCGCCATGGGACTGGACAAGGCGAGAAGGGGCGAAAGACTCTAGCAACTGGCCGAAGACAACGGAGAGCACCACTTCAATAACTATCAAATAAAAGAAACAACCGTTATTGATTTAATGCTTTAGACAAATGATCAGAGTCTCATAGATTGCTCGGCGTCGATCGATTGGAATTTGAGTCGTGTATCAAGCCGATCAACAGTGAGACGATTAGATAAAATCGTGAGATGTTTGTAATGAAAAACGATAAATAAAACGGCGCACTCATCCACTATTATCAGATTTTAATTCTTATCTTTAGTATTTATTTGGAAATTCCAGAAAGCGTCAAGCGTCATTTCTGGTGCAAGGCAGGGGACCGTTCAGAAATGTTTTGACAAACGGAGACATCATCAGGTCTTTCATAAAAGATGATGCAAGGGATCATTAACGGCCAGGGATCAGGCACAGAATCGCCAACGGGCGATTAAGCGAAGGTCGCCGAGGTTTTAACAGAGACAATAAAACACACACAGAGACACCTACCCAAATACGCACACACACACACAAATATATATATATAAACAAGTTATAATATCACTACAAAAATAGCCATTTTCTCAATACTTCTGCTGCCTTATCAAATGATGCTGTTTAATGTAAAATAAAGAGTATAAATATATATATATATATATATATACATACACACACACACACACACATATATATATATATATATATATATATATATATATACATATACATACACACACATATATATTAGGGTGGTGCAAAAATAATGACGTAACAATGTCGTTTTTTGACGTTAAAAATACGTCAAAAAACGACATTATTACGTCATTATTTTTGCACCAACCTAATATATATATATATATATATATATATATATATATATATATATATATATATATATATATATATATATATATATCAAAGTGGAGATTGAGATCAAAACCCAGAGGTGACAGTCTATTTCATGATAAACGCAATCGTCAGTACTGATGATTATCGCTTCTAGTATTTGACTTCAATATCCACTTTTATATTTTCATACTCTCTATCTTTGATATTGAGCATTTTAACACATAAATATAGCATACCTTAAAAATATACTTCATTATATATATATATATATATATATATATATATATATATATATATATATATATATTAATATTTTTATTATATTTTATTATATATATATACATACATATATATATATATATATATATATTATATTTTTTGTAAAATTAATTATAATATATATATATATATATATATATATATATATATATATTTATAATTAATTTTATAAAAAAATTATTGTAATCTAGGTTCTACTTGTGTATCGAAACATAAAAACAAAAATACCAAAGAACTTCGGATCATCAATATAACGGTTCTTTCTTATTTTATCAATATATTTACACACACACACACACACACACACACACACATACATATATATATATACATATATATATATATATATATATATATATATATATATATATATATATATATATGTATGTATGTGTGTATAGTGAAGATGAGAAGGAACAGTGTACAATTCCAGCGTTCGTAACATTCAATTTGAAAGATGGCTGAATACAATGTAGTCTCTTTTGGTTGATCTGAGCAAAGCCCAAGAGCCTTATAACCAACTTACTTTTTTCTTTTTATCATTTTTCGTACAAAGAGGTTGTAATTTGAACTTAAATCTAAATAAATCGTTCACTCGTCATAACACGACTTCAAGTGTGTAGCGATTTTAACATGTTTTTCAATGTGATATCCTGAAATGAATATATATATTAGGTTGGTTATTCTTTTGAGTTTAATGTAAAAAAACGACATTATTTTTGCACCAATCTAATATATATATATATATATATATATATATATATATATATATAATCTAAATACGATGCATTTTACCAGTTTATGCCGGTTTATTTCCGCAAATGGTATTCGACGTCTATTTAAAAATAGTGCCATGACTTGTTCGTAGTGGTCTCAAGTAGTTCAGAAATCGGCATTTTGCACTGGCAGAATGAAAACTTTTCTACAGGCATGCAGGTGTAGTTAATGCCCAAATAGAGAAGATAATTTAAAAATCCTTACTAATAATTGGTGTTCGTACACACACACACACACACACACACACACACACATATATATATATATATATATATATATATATATATATATATATATATATATAGTTGGATTCATGTGAGCTTGTTTACCCTGTTTTTACACTCCCTGTGATCGTCAAACATATATATATAGGTAATTCCTTAATTTTGCTTCTACCCTTACTTTATATTTAACGTAGGTCATATTTGATAGATTTATTTGAGTAAATCCCCAAACCCTTATAACAACGCCATCTTTTCTTTTTCTTTTTTTGGTAAAAACAGCCTGTATTTCGGTTTTAAATCTGAATAAATCATTCTCTTACCAGTAATTTACAATCGATGCATTGATACACGACTTTCACATGTTTTCGATCTAATATCCTAAAATAAATTATATATATATATATATATATATATATATTGAAACATGTTTCTTTGAAGCATTTAGACAAATTTTGATACATGTTTCTATTCCGAGTACTTTCGACACGATCACAATGGAATCGTCAGTCAAAATGTATTTGTGAAGTGAATAACGCAGAGTTTGGTACAATGTGGTTAGCATGTTTAACTCTCCAGGGGAGTTAATTAATACATGCGGTTGTGAAGACTTGTTTTAGAAGAAAAAAAGGGAATATGAAAGATCTAATTGAAAATAAGTAGACTAAACTTGTGTAAATTATTCAATGAAACATATCTCAATGAATACATACTACCAAAATATACGCAACATATATATATATATATATATATATATATATATATATATATATAATGTAAATATCAGGAGGTCAGTTCAATCCGCTACCTTGGTGTGCACCTTACGATATCCTTAGGCGATTTTTATCAATTGACCTCTTAACGCTGGATTTAAAAATAAATAATAATAATGAACACTATATTATTAAAAAAAATAAATTGCACGACGTTGGGTTTAATGGAATGTGGGTGGAGGATGTGAAGAAAAAGTAGAAGAATGAGGAGAAGGAGGAAGAGGAGGAGGAGGAGAAGAAGAAGAAAGTCAAGGATGTTATAAATTTATTGTTTTTTTTTTTTGTTTTTTTTTTTTTATCCAGCGTCATATGGACTTAAGACTTTAGATTTTTGGTTTAAATGTTTCTTTGGATCCGGAAATGTCATAATCTCTAATTTAATCTAATAATTTAATTTAAATCTAATTTAATTTAATTTAAATCTAAGTTGGCAGAGGTTACAAATATTGTTGTGATTGTTGGAAGACTTTGCCTTCTTAAAAATTTTCCACCTTAAACTTGGATTTTTGTTGTTTTTTCTTTAAAATTCCACACATGGTTAAAATTTGCTAGCTTAAATGACGACTTATTGTTGTACCATATATATATATATATATATATATATATATATATATATATATATATATATACGTATGTATGTGTGTGTGTGTGTGATAGAAAAATTCAAAACATCAGATTTTACGCTATCACGTAATGATAAAACATTAGTTTTATAATATTAGTCCTACGAAGTCACGTGTCTGTAGCTTTGAGTGTACTCGCCTTGTTCGGGCTGTTGCTCACGCCAGATAATGGGATCCCTCCCAGAAACTGTAACAAACATGCGCTTAGCATATATATATATATAGCATGGATTTTAAAATAATGGGTTATATATATATATATATATATATATATATGACATAAAAAAAGTAACTCACCCACTAATACCCTCCGGCTTCCTTTTTCTGTTTAGCATAGATCTGACATTTAATTGGTTACTCAAGACATACCCACAAATCTATTTTAATTTTGATCATATGCGCACACGCCTTAAAATGTTTTTAAATTTCCCTAAAAAATAATTTTGTAAAACCAGTTACCAACCATTGTCTAAAGAAGTACAGACATTGTATTGAAACGTAGAGGGTTTGCTGAGCGATTTAAAACGATTTTATTATAAGAGATTATAATATACATACATATATATATATATATATATATATATATATATATATATATATATATATATATGTGTGTGTATATGTATATATATGATATTTTTATTAAATTATTTACATCGCGACATGGAAATTTCTGTTTCGAAAATTACTCAGGCAACGTTTTGATGAAAATGAGTACATTTGAAAATATTAAAATATTATACTCTACGTTTGTATTGAGCGCGTTAAAAAAATAAATGCCAGAGAACCGTGGATTGTAAATCTGTTTGTTCTTTCTCTTCGTTTGTATACCTATATATATATATATATATATATATATATATATATATATATATATATATATATATATATATATATATATATATGTTTTAATTCGGAGAAATTTTCAATAATATATATCAAAATAATTCTAGAATATATTTAATACAGCGGCTATCAACACACATAATCCTTCGACTTGAAAATGATGCAGCAAACACACAAACACACACACACACAAACACACACACACACAAACACACACACACACGCACACATATATATATATATATATATATATAGATAGATAGATAGATAGATAGATAGATAGACAGACAGACAGATAAATAGATAGACAGATATGAAGACATAGAGAAAAGTTATAATATCTGATGTGTTCTGTCCTCTGATTGACTTTATCAAGGACAATGCCAGGATTTTATATAAAAAAATTTCAGAAGTTTTAAAATTAAGAACGCCCATAAATATTTATAAAACGAACTAAATATCAGTGAAAATTATGGAGGATGCTAAGTGATACAAATTTACGTCTAATAAACAGAAAAATAATTAAAAAGGATTTTTTCCTCCATATTAACTTAAAAAGTAAAAATTAACTGGCTATCTCCTTTGTCTCGGACGTAAAATATATTAACTATTTTTTCCTCCCAAGATGAAGGTTTTATTGACCTTAAAGTTTGCTTATGTCAAATGACACATCTTGGGTCACCTTGTCATGTACCTATATTTTAAATTTCCCCTCTCCGCATCATTTTTCGGCTCCATGGGAAATAAATTAATAAAAAGTATTTCCCTGAGGCTTTTTCGCAACGACTTTGACACGCAGAAGTGATGCAAATAATATCTTAAAAAACTCAACAGATAAATAGGCCTTTGCTTTTGAATCTGCAGCGAGGCAAAAAAAAAAAATATTAACGTGTGTCATAACTCCAGAAAAAAATGGAACATAATAGAAGCCCAAAATTTAAAGTTGCGAACACGTGTGCGTGTGTGTGTGTTTTTGTGCGTATATATATATATATATATATATATATATATATATATATATATATATATATATATATATATATGTATATATATATATATATATATATATATATATAGTATATAATGATGTAATAATATATATGATGTAATTTTTGTCAGTCTTAATACCATTATTTCGTGCCTTTTTTATTTCGTAGAAAACATAAAAATGCTTGTTGTAGAACATTAGAATTGAAATAACCTGCTCGACAAAAAGTCAAGAGAAAGAATCAGTCTGAAATATGAATAAAGAAAAAAGTTGCTGCCTTCAAAATCAAACCTAAAGCTATTGAGACTGAGCTGTGTTGTTAAAGGAATTCTGTGACACACACTGAAAAATAGAAACAGGCTCATGTCGTTCAAATGTTACGTCTGCTTCCACCTCAAATCACGCACTAACTATTGATCTACATTTAATATCACAATTACTTTTGAGATTTAAGTATATATATATATATATATATATATATATATATATATATATATATATGTGTGTGTGTGTGTGTGTGTGTGTTTTTCAAAACATCATGCAGCGTCTCACAAAGTTTTACACACTTTAGCATCTAGAATGTTTTCTTCTACATATTTGAACATTATCTGTTACTTCATTACACGGACATGTATGTAACCAATAAGAAATAACCAAGTACAACATAGCATTAATTTGCGTCTCTTTGAGTTTTATCCTTTCTATCTTGATCTATGACGCAACTATAATAAAGTCAAATATGTTAGATTAATATCTATTTCCTACTTGTTCATTATCCTATCATTTTGCCGGATTCCTGTTCATATTCTATCTATCTATCTATACAAGCATATATACATACATACATATATATATATATATATATATATATATATATATGAGTGTGTATGTTTGTGTATGTTTGTGTATGTGAAATTTCAGAGAAAGAATATATATAAAACGACAATATGAATAAAGTCAAGATAAAACCCTACCATATCCGTCGCGTTTAGTTCTCTGAGACATGAAGAGGAAGAAGATAAGTTTTCCACACACACACACACACACATACATGTGTGTGTGTGTGTGTGTGTGCGCGCGCGCGCCCGTTCTTGTCGCCTGAAGATCGGGATTGCGTAAAACTTAAGTATCGCTCCGAATTATGTCTCTCAGTCGTGATACCGAGAATTACAATTGCTTGGTAACTTAGACATTCATTCTTTGTTAATGTTTAGTTACGTGTTTGTCTTTTCGTCTTTTTCTTTTAGTTTATGCTTCATTTTCCCATTTTTTTCTATCGTATTTTTGTTTTTTTCGTGCTATTTGGTTTATTCATTGTTTATTCGTCTTATTATTTATTTGATTCTTTTAGTCAGACTTTCTCTTAGTTGTACTAACACATTGCATTTTTGTCGTGTTTCAGATTCTTTTTCTTTTTTACGGTCGCCTTCTTAAATATCTTTTCCCTTATTTGTTGTTTGTTCCTCTGTTGTCCCCCTCTTTTTATCTTCTTTTTTATCTTTTTTAATTTTAATTTTTTTTTAAAATGTTACGATTCATTTCTTATCAAACATTTTAGTATTGACAAGCTACAGAGACGTTATCCCGAGGAGCGAAATGGCCATAAAAATGAGGCTCAGTTGAGTTTCAAATCTATGTACTTCATTTCTATGCTCTGTAATAAATTTATTGTCCACTCTTTTGTGAATCATTTTTAATATTTCGTGTTAATAGGATTCGGATTATTTACCCACGGATTTTACCTATATATTTAGGTGCATATATATATATATATATATATATATATATATATATATATATATATATATATATATATATATATATATATTATGAAATGGACAAAGTCCTACAATTATTTTAACACATTTTTTTATGTTCATACGTTATTTTTATTGATACAAACAGTAAAATCGACCTTGCTAACTGAAACGCTCCTCTCTGGATCAATCGGTGAAAGCACATCAGGCTAAATGACGTATAGGATACAGGTTCGATTCCTCTCGAAAGACGCATATTTTCTATGAAAATTTCTCAGAAATTCAGGCCGGTAAATATCGTTAATACTGTTTATTATAAATAGAGCATTTACTTAAATATCTGTATCCATAAATAGAACGTATAAACATAAAAATGTCTTTATATATATATATATATATATATATATATATATATGAGTTTATATATATTTAACAATAAATGTTAGGTATTTGGTGTTCATGACGTGTTTGTGCTTCCGTAGTTGTTGTCGATTTATTTGTCCCTATATATTAATCCCAATGTTATCATCCAGTAAAATTAATGGCGCATGATCGATTAAAAAATCCATTAACATTTACCTTCAGGTTAAAGGCCAAAGAATTAAACCAAAAAAGAAAAAAAAAGATAGAAAAAAAGCAAAAGCAAGCCTCTCGTCGAAATACGAAGAAAGTTTGTTGTCTAATTTTACATTCCTTCCTTTTTTCACTATTTTACGAACCAATTATGTATTTCTAATGAAATATTAATTAGTTTGTAACGTGCTTAATTGATAATAATAAATATCATAGACAACAATAACAATGTGATGTTAATGACGATATCCGCCATTGTTAGAGATTTAATTAAATTGTAAACGCAGCATTCATTAAATGAATTATCGTAATAGCATAGCAAATTATAACGAAGAGGATAATATTTAAAGTCTACAATTCATATGGAATGATTCGAATTCCTGTTAACCAGTGAAAATACAAAATGAGTGATTTATATTTTGAAACGGTTGTTTGACGTTAAGAGTTTAATGATTGCCAACGTGGTGCGCATGCCCCACCAGTGGAGCATTGTAATATTTTGGTGGGTTTGCGTAGGATGTGCACCCTTCATCTTACTATACCAACGTGAGCTAAAATTTCTTTTTGCATTATTATTTCATGATTAAAATGATCAAATAAAAAAGTATATAAAAAAAGTATATAAATAAAAAATATGAAATAAGCTTTCATTCAAATATTTTATATTTCTGCCTTTCATTTCTCTATTATATATTTTGAAACTATATATATATTTACGCCTCCTTACATCTATCTATCTATCTATCCTTTTCTTTTTGTTTCTGTCTCTCTATCTTGGTCTTTTTGTATATATTTATCTATCTTTCTAGTCTTTTCATATGAATCTATCTATCTATCTATCTATCTATTTTAGTCTTTTTGTATCTAATTTATTTATGCTAGTCTTTTCTTATCTATCTATCTATCTATCTATCTATCTATCTATCTATCTATCTATCCTTTTCTTTTTGTTTCTCTCTCAGTCTTTTTGTATATATATATATATATATATATATATATATATCCTAGTCTTTTCTTTCTATCTCACTATCTATATTTCTTTTTCTGTCTGTTCATATCTATCTATCTATCTATCTATCTATATATATATATATATATATATATATATATATATATATATATATATATATATATATATATATTAGTGTGACACTATTTAGCGGTCGCGTGGAAATTAAAAGCGAGAAATAATTAAGAAGAACCTGAAATAATTAAGGCGATAAGAAGCTATCACGAAAAGACATACTGAGCGATGTTATTTTTTTTAACAAAGAAAAGTGGTAAAGGTTTTATTTGCATTTGCGAGAAAAAAGAAAAAGTATTTTTTTTCGCGGAAGATAGGAAATTCCTAAGACCACGGATCTGTCGGAATTAATTTATTTTATGACGCGGCGAAAGGAGATAGCAATCTGCCCACGGCAATAATGAAAATTTCAAATTGGCCAAGTGGCCTACGAAACAGAAGCTGGGAGATAATTGTAATCCGGTCACGTACTGACCGAGAAAAACATCAGCTGGGCCACCCAAGTAAAAGAAAATAATAAACCATTACCTATCTTTCGGAGATATCATTTGCTTTTGGAAAGAGACCACCTGTTTTATTGTCCAGACCTGGACATGATTGAAGTTTGTTACCGGGATGGATAATTGGATACAGAGTACGAAGTTTTCCAGATGACCACCCACTTGACTCTGGCGAAAATCTCGTTGATAAATTCCAGATGACATTCGGTTAAGATAGAGATTAAGGACCACACTACGAGTCGTAGGGTTCTGGTGTCGGGAAAAGAAAAGAAAGAAAAACAGGAAGATATTTCTTTTTCCTTTGAGCGAAATTTTTAAACTGAGGCTGTCTAGCCACACCCACGCTGCTGGTCGTTCATTGGCTGAATGGTGGCGGGAGCGGTAGGCGAAGGTAAACTATGAGAAAGAAGGGAAACCTGTTGCCACCCTCTGAGGGGATTGGTGTGAGATACTAATATGGGAAAGGAGTAATTTGGGAGGACGAATTCCTTAAGAACCCCACTGGAGCAGAAAGTAATGGACTTCCAAAAATGGAAAGTAATAAATTTTTCCTGCCCGAAAACAAAGAAAATCCTTATTGTGGATTTAGAATTATCTAGGAAACCAAACCACGACAGACCCCCACCCAGTTTTGGTCGGCGTCCATATAAACAAATGTCCCCAGAGCAGTTAGTCAGTTAGTTAGTTGCAGTTGGGCAGACGCAGACAGAGTTGAGCTGTGAGCTCTGAGACCAGCCTCGCAGGAAGCTGACTGAAGATCCATGCATCCCGACTTCGACTTCTAACCAAGAACAATTTATTTTTGAAGGACGACTTAGACTCACACCGCCAAAACAAGTTTTGCGAATATCGCCTGAAGACACCAAAAACCAGTTATCGAAAAACAACTTAAGATATTAAGACTCGCCTAATACAAAGTGTCACGAATCCATAGAAGCGGTTTGGGAGAAAGACGCAGTCCTGTATTCAGCAACCAGATATAGAAATATTTGTTATTCTCTTTTTAACATATTTGAATTTTTCGAGTTGTTACTTTATTTTCTTTTACATATATTTGTGCGGTATTACCTTTGCTCGGACTCGGCTTGCATTACGGCCCGACGACTGATTGATTTCGTCTACTTAAGATCAAACAAAGTGGGTAGGTTAGACTAGAAGTCAAAGCAGTTACTTCGGTAACCGACGTTGGAGGCGAGCTGGGAATGACAAAGCTGATGCCGAATCTAACCAGATTCTCATCCGAATCAGCCAAGTGTTAGAACGTCACATTTGATGCCGCGACCAATACCAAGTCACATTGGTCGTCACGGGACAGCGCGGACGGGGGCAGAGAGGCCGCGGGGGTGACATCACATTAGTTCTTCTCAGTATTTTCATATCTATCCACCTGCTTTATTCCGTTCATTTTCGCGCTAATGCTCTTGGAAAAGTCCTAAAATCCGTCTCCTCGCACTACCCAGGTACATATTAAATAGGAAGGTAAACTGAACTCTCTTGCCTTGGGTGAGTACCACTCTAAGAAGGCAACCGTAAACCCACTATCTCTTCCATACATGGGAATTGACAGATAATAAAATGAAAACGAACCTACTAAGAGCCATGATCACCTCTGTTCAGAAGAGAAATGAATCTGACATTAAAAAAAATAAATAAAAAAGATGTTCTCTTTAATTGCTTCTTGTACTGAGAGAAAAGGGTCAGTGCCTTCCTCAAACACATCATTAAGAAGTGAACCTAAACAGTCAGACCAGGCGTTTCAGTTCGGTTCTTTGAATTCATTTTCTGTGCCATTAATCGTTTTGGATCAGTAAATTTATTTCTCGGCTTTCACTTTCTTCGGTCTTCCTCCAATGTTTTACGTATCTTTTAATTTTTGAAATCTTCTTGCAACAAGGAATAAAAGAATTAATTTCAAATAGTATTTAAATGTCACTAATAAAAATGATTACGTTCCCTTGATTAAGTTATTTTCGGTTGAAAATAAAATTACTGGTTTTCGTGCTCTTTGAAAATTGCTAATTCTATCTACGAAATCATTAATGATATAATTCCCATTCCAGTGTTTTTGGAGCATTAGCGGATTATACATTTGATTTTCTACCGCATTTTCAAAGTAAATTCGTTAAATCATTTAAATCCAGATAAGCATGTAAATAAAATTTTTAGCTGAATTTTAATCTAAAATAATGGATGGGTGCTTTTTTTAAGATGGCTCCCTGCCTTAAATGTCTATTGGGTTTCAAGCTCTCCCAAGACCTCATGTGAAACTTATATATCTAATCTACTGGTAAAGATGCTAGGAATATCGTCGGATCATTGCATCGCTCCAGTAAGTATCTGATTCTATATTCTATCTTACCTAAAGCCAGATAGGACCAGAAATGGAATATATCTGGACTGGAGCTTATCAGTCCTCACTTGCCTTTCTTGATAGAGCGCAAAAGTGTTTTCGTGCTCTTGTGAGTGACGAATTATTTCTCATCCTACAACCCTTTTCCTATAGACGAAACATCGCAACCCTGTCACTATGTTTTTTTTCCCTGGCAAGTGTTCTAACGAGGACATTCCACCAGTTGAGACCGGTCATGCCACGTACACGAGAGTGAATCACCCTCATTGCGTTCGTCTTCAGTATTAGTAACAAGTAAGTACTACTCGGACAGTTTCTTCACATAAACTGCTGCTTTGTAGAACAGACGGCCGGCGGAATGTTTTACTAATCACTACAGTCTTAATATCTTTAAATCTTAGGTAAGTGTCCTCTTTTCCATATATGCCAGATGTAGCGGAGGAGTTTCCCGTTGTCTTCTTAGAGTGATACTCCTCCAAGGCAAGAGAGTCCAGTTTACCCTGCTATTTATCTGGGTGGTGCGAGGAGATGGATTTATGACTGTACGTCTTGATACTTTCTCTTACATACATAAAACACCATTCACTAACCCTAAATCTTGGGTCTTTTATCGGATGAATATTGGGCTAAGAAAAGCAGATGCCGTTTGGTGAATAATAAAAATATAGCGCTGTTGCTAAATCCTAATCGCATCTATCATTTGTCACGAAAGAACGAACTACCAAAAATATTACATGAAATATTGCTAGCAGTTTTAATTACAAAATTTACACTCAGACTAATGTCCTCATCTTTGTTGTTTTTATAATAATATTTCAGCCTTTGTGCCTTTCAGCCATCTTCAGATGCCTGACGGTCCTGGTAACTGTCAAAGAACTTTACCATCTAGCGGTTCTTGAATTCCGGAATGGTAACTGGTGTAATTGATAACATCTCGGAATGGGGGAACGGAGAGCCTAGCAAGAATTCCAACCTGGCATCTCGACTTCAGTCAATTTCTCACTGTCTTTTCTACAAATCTTTTCATGACAACTGCTCCGACGAGGTTTTCCCTGGCGCCGCGACTACATGAATTTAACCGTGCTACTAGATTTTCACTTAGGTCTCATCGTTTTATTTTTGAACTAGCTAGGTGCAACCCTCAGTTCTATTCTGATAGTTTCTTTCATCTCACTTACCACATGTGGAATTTACTTCCTTGTTAACTACAATCTTTAACTGCAACGTCAATCGCCATCTTCTACCTTCTGGAAGCCTGTTCATATTTTGTCCTACCCTCAAGCCTCCCTATTCTCAGTTATTTATTCTCTTCCGCTTTCACTCCTTGTAAACCCCACCTCAACCCTGCGTTCTAGGGGCATTATCGCATTGGTTGGGGTGAAATGAATAAAAATAAAATAAATCAGATCCTATCATTGAAATAATAAATGAAGTTTATTATGTGAGAAACTATATACAAAAAGTCATGTACAAAAAAGGGAACTCTGACCGACAATCAGCTAAGTAGCCAAAAAAACTAAACATTACGATTCTAAGTTTTAGCAGATTTAGACCAGAAATAGAACAATAACACCACTGATTTGTTCAAGACACTGGAACAAAAAATGCAATCTTTTTTATTGGAATGCTATCAACGCTGGAAGTATAAATGCGCAATGACCTATGCCTATGTTTTCTAGTGTCACAAAAGAATTTGAGATGGGACAAAAGACCAACTTGTAATATCAGAAAAGTTTGATTTGCATGAGGAAGTTCATTCGGGTAATTTTTAAGTCTACTGGGAACAAAAAGTCTGCCCACCGATTAAAAACAAAGTATAATGATTGTACAGAAATAGAGAAGTATTAAAAAGATACATTTTCTCACCGGATTGAAACGATCCTAGAAGAAGTATAATATATTCTTATTTTTCTAGGTGGCGTGCCCCATATCTACGATCATTCTTATCAAAGTAGTTTGATCTGGGACGAATGTGGGCTGGGAGCTTTGATTTATTACTTTTCTTAATTAAAATCTTTCCCCATCTATTGAACAGGAGTACGGGTTTATTCTTTGTTTCTTGTTCAGAATTGGGTTTATGGGTCTTTCTAAAGATTTCTCATTCTCTCCCATCATCGCTTTGAAATGATTAAAAAAAAACAAACAATATGGCAGATAGGAAATGTGCAAGCTTCATAAAAGTGAAGCCTTTTTTTGCCAGCTAGCTAGTTCACATCAATTCCTCATTTCCACAGTCTATTATTAAGAATGCCGTTACGCTGTTGAAGTTCAAGGAATAATCTAGAAAGATTCATTCAACTGTGATATTTTGGTGATGGAATCATTTCTTCGATTACCACAGCCATACCAGTTACCCAAGAAGCAACATTTCCAAGCCAACCAAATCGAGGTTCTGCAATAATTGTCATATTGTAGCAGATGAAACTAAATTTTGAGAATAACTTGGAGAAATTCACCGTAGAGAAACAGGACCCTAAATCTGATATGAGTTCGATCCCTGCCCGATACTGCACACTCCGATCACGCGCTCTACACAACTTAGTAAATCTGAATAAGTAAAACAGATCTAGAAAGCAAGGTGACGTAATACAGAGGATCATGGGATATTTTGAACAGTTAGGCGGTTGGAATGTTGGAAGAAGCAGGGTGATTATTTAAGTTATAGAATTTTCCGTAGCCTTATTTCTTGCAATGTGGTAATGTACGCTTTGCCTATCCACCTCGCTCCTCAAATACGAGGCTTTTTAAATCTTCGACAAATCAGAATTGATGAAATTAGATTTGGAATCTAATTGATAATCAGCTCAATAGAATCTTCGTCTATTTGCTTTCGCTAGATTTATTGGGATTGTAGTTAACAGGTCGACACACATATAGAGAGACGTACAGATTTACAGACAGATTTGCCCAAATAAAAAGGCCATGAGACTTACATACACGCACACATACAAACACAAATTATATATATATATATATATATATATATATATATATATATATATATATATATATATATGTATAATAGGTATATAGGAAAGCTATTCAACACTTACATATTGTGGTTGAAGATACACTCGCACAAATGCACAGGCATCCATAAATATATATATATGTATGTATGTATGTGTGTGTGTATGTGTGTGTAAAGAAAAGCGACGCAAAATAGTTATCTAAATAAAATATAAATATTTGCAAATATATATAAATAAAGATATATATGCATATATATCATGTTAAGAGCAGCGAAACACACACACATACACACACATATTTATATATAATAGATAGATAGATAGATAGATAGATAGATAGATAAAAATATTAAATATGCAAACATATATTATGAAATAAATTATTTTTGTATTGGTACATGACAAAGAGAAATATGATATTGAATACACACACATACACACGCACACACACATACATATAAACACACACATACACACACACATATATATATATATATGTATATATTATGTTGGTGCAAAAATAATGACGTAATAATGTCGTTTTTTACTTATTTTTAACGTCAAAAACGACATTATTACGTCATTATTTTTGCACCAACCTAATATATTGTGTTTGGACAGCAATACTTCTCTTATACAGGTTTCGTTAAAGACTACTGACCAGGCGCTGCGATTAAACATTTTCTTTAAGTTTTCTTGTGGAAGTATTTTCTTTTCTGGACACAAAAAATGTAAAAATTGTTCAAAAGTTCTCCATATCCGAGCTCTTTCCTCTCTTCATTTGTCCATTACCAAATGCGATTTTTATTTTTAACTGAATGTGTTGCTTCTTTTCTGTATGGGTCTGAAGTTATGGGATGTTTTATTTTTCAAACACTGTCAGCATATTATGGCTGTGTTCGTAGTTAATACTATCGAGTGTTGGTTTTTTTTTTTTATTAGGGTTTAAATTATTTTAAATATTTTTTACATGTGGATGAATCTATTATACCTGTATTTTCTACTAGTATTTTTCGGATGGAGTTTGGTAGGTTTTCGTGTGTGTTTAAATGAGTCCTAATTGAGATATGATCATGTCGCTGTAACGGGAATCGTCTAGATAGGCACGTAGTAGTGTGACCAACGTATTTATTTATTTATTTATGAGTTTGATTTGATCAGTTCCTAAAGGCGCGTTGAACTCGTAAATAATATTGTTTTTTTTGTGGGGGGGGGGAGTTTTGAGGGTTTGTTATTTTTGATGATAAGTTTTACTGTTTTAATTTTTTTTAACAGATATTTTATCTGATTTTTCTGGTCGACTGGGGTTGTATATTTCTTTATGATATTTCAAAAAGAAAATTCGTCTTGCTAATAGTTTACATGTATTTGTCTTTTGTAAAATATGTTAATGTTATTGTTTTTAATTGTATGTTCAGTTTCTGTATTAGTTACTTCAGAACGAAAATGTCAAAATTGGTGATCGATGAGTTAGTTAGTAAAACCATTGTTAACTAGTGTCTCTTACGTTATTGAGTTCTTTAAGTAAAAGAGCACGAGAAGAGGAAATCGCATGTGCTCTCTTTAGGACATTCTTTATAACTACTATTTATATCTAAGTGGTCATTCACTTTTAAAATTAAGGTGACAAGAGTTTCTGCCAGTGTTTTTGTCTATAATAATATAATGGATGTCAAATTACTGAATTTTACGCGAACGTCTAATAACGGAAATTTAGTTTTTGACGAAGTTCATAGGTAAAGTTAAGAACAGTTTTTTTTTCCGAATGTGGTATTGAGATTACCAATTTCTTGTTTGTTTTTCACAAAAATGAAAATATAGTCTGCATAGCGGTTATATATTTTGTGTTTAGTATCTTGATTAAATAACGCGTTTTCTACATGTAGTAGTGGGAGAAACACGTCAGACGGGATTATCCATAGTAAATCCATTAGTCTCGGTGTAAATCTGGTTCTATCGAAGAATGTTGGACAGAACATGTCAGAAATTAATAAGTGTTATAATACTTGGAACTATAAGGAAACATTCACTCAGAAAGTGTTCATCATTTTGTGGAACGAATGTTTGCAAGATAACTACAGTGTTAACCCTTTTAGTCTAGGGCCAAACAATTATCAATCCTACATATCCTTATTATTTGTGATTCAAAATTTTACGTTTCATGCAACCTCATTCCGTAACTCTCTACCTTCAGTTGTTCTTGGGCCTTATGTTGTTGAACATCTAGTAAAAAATTATAAAGAACGTGTTTGATTAGAGAATTTAACAGTCAAACAAACGGATAAAGTCTAAGAGTAATTCCCCTCAAAATTATGAATAAATCGGTGACAGAGAAAGGATATATATTGCTGGTAAAATGCCAAAAGCTTCTTAGAGGCAAAAAAAAAGCAGAAACCTGTGGCGCTCTATGATGACCTACGAACTGTAGGAATATAAAAGAATAAGTAGAACAGGTTTTGGTGATAAAATGCTACAAACTAAGGTCTTGAAATATCTGTAGCATCAGACAGGAGATACTGACTCAAATCATATCCACATTGAATAAAGAAGGAACTAGGTATTTAGTCTGTCTCCCCACTAAGAAGAGTTGTGACACAAGGTCTTGTTTAAAGGCAGGGACCCGAGCGCATATACCCGGGCTAGGAACAAACATTTCCCGCACCCCATTAGCCCCCGCAACTGTCGGTTGCGCTGGTCTCGGTGCGAGCATCGATACCTCTCTCTGGTGCAATGAGAGAGCGCGGCCTCCGGCAGCTTTTCCACATGGTTGGGCACCTTTCAGTGTAATTTTTCTCAGTCGCGACTCGAAGGACAGAGACGCAACTGAGAGAATATAAATAATGTGTTACAAAATCCTCGAGAGGAATTTGATTACTATAAATAAAGGAGGTAGTATACGTAGGTCAGTTCAAATTTTTCTTTTAGCTTCTGTGGGATATGGGTGTAAAAGACGCAACAAGGTGGCCTTGTTAACCCGACGACACTACACATAGCTCCTCGCTTAAGTTGATGACGTTACTGATTAGCCCTTGAGGAACTGTCAACATGTAGCCTGGTCCGATAAGTAAGCAATCACCAGTATCGTCTCTTCAGAACATGTTTGATAATGGCTCTCCTAAACTTCCCATTTATTGAAAAATTCTTTGTGGCGACTGATCTATATACTATTTTCATTATTCGGACTACTGACTTCATTTTTGTCGCCATTTATTACAACCTTTCGGCTATTGTACGCTCCGGTCTTCTTCAGGTGGTTGGAATGTCGAACTGAACCCTTTATTTCGCTCACTGGGGTAGACTGTTCTAGTTCCTCATGTCATGTTTAATGGATGTCAGTTATCAGTTATCTCCTGTTAATTCTCCTCTCCAAGTTCTCCACTGCCTTAACCGGGTATTGAACTCACACTCTTTGGTTCCTGTCACACACTTATTTTGAATCTTATTGAAAATCAAATTGGAGCTGTACGATTTTTTTTTCCAGCCTTGGCAGAATTCAAGAGAGTTTATGTAACTTTGTGGGCAGTGAATTATTTTCGAACCTATAGACTTATTCCCACAGACGTATCGTTGCAAGTCTATTATTACTCTATCGCTACTCTATATCGGGCTTACGGCCATATCATGTTGAAACACCGGTTCTGCTACGGTCTCCAAAGTTAAGCTATAGAAAGCCTGGCCTATACCGAAAAGGGTGGACGCTTGGGAATATCAGATGCTGTAAGCTTGGATATGCGGGTTGTGTAATGAATAATGGCTCGGAATTTTAATCGGAGAACGGACTTCCAATTACAAGTGGGGTCGTTATTTTTACTTACGCGCAAATACCTTTTTGGAAAGGCATGAATACATGTCTTCTCCCCCAGCTATGGGTTAATTAGTAAGTTTTGTCTCACTAAATCATTATTCTATCCAAAATAATTTTACAATCTAAAAGTATTTTCTCGCTTAAATAACCTGCAAAGGTTTGATAAACTGTAGAAAACAATATCTGTCTCTGAGATGAGGTATTATGTACATTATTTATATTATTAGGACTATTGTCCTCATCTTTGTCGCCATATTTATTACAACTTTTCGGCCGTTGTACGCTCCGATTTTCTTCAGGTGGTTGGAATGTCGATCTGAACCCTTTATTTCGCTCACTGGGGTAGACTGTTCTAGTTCCACCTGCCATGTTTAATGGATGTCAGTTATCAGATATTTCCTGTTAATTCCGCTCTCCAAGTTCTCCACCGCCTTAACCAGGAATTGAACTCACTCTCTTTGGGCCCTGTCACTGGATCTAAATAACGCCTTTATCCACGAATCAATTTATCTTATCTACAGCCAAGGGATAAATAACAAGATAGTCTGCGTTCCCTAGTCTTAGGAGAAAAAATAATGAGAATTCGTAGCCGTGGAGAAAGCAACGGGAAAGGGAAATTACTCTAATATCATTCGCAAGAAATCATGATAATTCAGAGATAGCAAAGAAAAGGTCCCTTTAGAAGGTTATGATCGTTGAGGTCCTAAAGCAGTCCTTCCCAAACGTTGGAGCGCGCCTCATCGGTACGGCGGAAGAGGATCGCAGGTCAGGCGGAGGAGGATAGAAGGTGAGGCGGAAGAGGAAAGCAGGTGAGGTGGTAGAGGATAGCAGATGAGACGGAAGTGGATAGGAAGTGAGGCAAGAGAGGATAGCTGGGGAGGCGGTAGAGGATAACCGGAGAGGCGAAAGAGGATAGAAGGTGAAGAGGATAGCAGGTGAGGCGGAAGTGGATAGGAAGTGAGGGAGGAGAGGATAGCTGGTGAAGAGAAAGAGGATAACCGGTGAGGCGGAAGAGAATAGCAAGTGAAGACGATAGCAGGCGAGGCTGAAGAGCATAACAGGTGCGGAAGAGGATAGCTGATGAGGCAGAAGAGGAAAGCAGGTGAGGCAGGAGAGGATAACAGGTGAGGCAGAAGAGGGTAGCAGGTGAGGCGAAAGAGCATAACAAGTGAAGTTGAAGAGGATAGAAGGTGAGGTGGAAGAGAAAACAGATGAGACTGAATAGGATAGCAGGTGAGGCGGAAGAGGATAGCAGGTGAGGTGGAAGTGGATAGGAAGTGAGGGAGGAGCGGATAGCTTGTGAGGAGAAAGATGATAGCAGGTGAGTTGGAAGACGATAGCAGGTGCGACGTAAGAGGATAGCAGGTGAGGCAGAAGAGGATAGCATGTGAGTCGGATGAGGATAGCAGTTGAGCCGGAAGAGGATAGCAGACGAGACTGAAGAGGATAGCTGGTGAGGCGGAAGTGGATAGGAAGTGACGGAGGAGAGGATAGCATGTGAGGAGAAAGAGGATAGCAGGTGAGGTAGAAGACGATAGCAGGTGCGACGTAAGAGCGTAGCAGGTGAGGCGGAAGAGGATAGCAGTTGAGACGGAAGAGGATAGCAGGTGAGACGAAAGATGATAGCAGGTTCAACGGAAGAGGGTAGCAGTTGAGACGGAAGAGGATAGCAGGTTAGGCTAGAAGAGGATAGCAGGTGATGTGGAAGACGATAGTAGGTGAGACTGAAGAGGGTAGCAGTTGAGACGGAAGAGGATAGAAGGTGAGGCGAAAGCGGATAGCTGGTGAGACGGAAGAGGGTAGCAGGTGAGACGGGAGAGGGTTGTAGATGAGACGGAAGAGGATAGCAGGTGAGTCTGAAGAGGATAGTAGGTGAGGCGGAAGACGATAACAGGTGAGACGGAAGAGGGTAGCAGGGGAGAGGGAAGAGGATAGCAGGTGAGGCGGAAGTGTATAGGAAGTGAGAGAGGAGTGGATAGCTTGTGAGGAGAAGAGGATAGCAGGTGAGGTAGAAGACGATAGCAGGTGCGACGTAAAAGGGTAGCAGGTGAGGCGGAAGAGGATAGCATGTGAGTCGGATGAGGATAGCAGTTGAGACGGAAGACGATAGCAGGTGAGACGAAAGACGATAGCAGGTGCGACGGAAGAGGGTAGCAGGTGAGACGGAAGAGGATAGCAGGTGAGGCGGAAGAAGATAGCAGCTGATGTAGAAGACAATAGTAGGTGAGACTGAAGAGGGTAGCAGTTGAGACGGAAGAGGATTGCAGGTGAAGCGGAAGAGGATAGCAGATGAGAGGGAAAACGATAGCTGGTGCGACGGAAGAGGGTAGCAGGTGAGAGGGAGGAGGATAGTAGGTGAGGCGGAAGAGGATAACAGGTGCGACGGAAGACGATAGCTGGTGTGACGGAAGAGGGTAGCAGGTGAGAGGGAGGAGGATAGTAGGTGAGGCGGAAGAGGACATCAGGTGAGACGGAAAACGATATCAGGTGAGACGGGAAACGATAGCAGGTGCGACGGAAGAGGGTAGCAGGTGTGAGGGAAGAGGATAGTAGGTGAGGCGGAATAGGATACCAGGTGAGACGGAAGACGATAGCAGGTGCGACGGAAAAGGGTAACAGGTGAGACGGAAGAGGAGAGCAGGTGAGTTGAAGGAGAATAACAGGTGAGGCGGACAAGGATAAACAGTGATGCGGAAAAGGATAGCAGATGAAGTGGAATGACTGAAAGACAATGAAAGATTTTGAAACAGTTTCAAATAATTCATATACCAAATATAAATATCATTTCAAAATTTAAAATATTATTATGTTTTACTTTTAATTCCATACATGAGTCGCAGTATAAATAGTTATAAATAATTACTGACTGATTTTGCCATCGTGATATATTTTCATTATATCAAGTATTAAGAATATGGTAACTAGGGTCCGCTAATTGGAGGGGAGGGTTTTTCTGACTTCGAATCCGTTCTTATCTCCCTCTAACTTTCTCTCTGATTACTTTCCGTCGTCATCTACAAAAAATCCGAATCCGTAAGCGGCGTCTTTTGTAAATTCATGCTGTTTAGGTCTGATATTAGATGAGGAGGACGTATTGGCAGACATTTCGAGTGATCATACCTTAAAAAGGAAGCAGAAGTATTAGGTTGCTGCAAAAATAATGACGTAATAATGTCGTTTTTGAGGTATTTTTTAACGTCAAAAAACGACATTATTACGTCATTATTTTTGCACCAACCTAATAACTATCTATTCTTTTGCAGTTCTCCACGACATAATGCTGTGAGCAAGAATTTTTAGTTCTGACAAATATCAAAAATCAAAAGAGGGAACGGCTTTTTTGTTTTGATGAGGAGATGAGAGTTTGTTTATCTCAAATTAGGCCCAATATAAAGGAGATTACCCGTCAATATCATGCTCATACCTTTCATTAAATTTGTGTACATTTATCATAAGTTATTTGTGTTATACATTATGTTTAATGTACGTCGTTGTTTTATATTTAAATGTACTTTTCATTACATAAAATTTGGTAAGTGGGGAGCAAATTTTCATTACGGGGCGGAGAAAAAAAATTTAATTACGAAAATACGGCGCGGAGAAAAAAATTTAATTACGAAATTACGGCGCGGAGAAAAAAATATTTGGGAATCACTGTCCTAAAGGAAGACGAATCAGAAAAAAAAATCCCTGCCTTAAATATCAATATTCTATAGACAGTAGAAAGTTTCGATTATTATATTGATCTGAAGCGTAAATATCCAAAGCCCGTATCTGAAATATGCTGAAGTACTTGTTCCATAATAAATTTACAGAAACAATAAAACATATTTATTGTTTTCTCTGTTGAACTCAGTCGTTATTCATTTGTCTTAATGTTTGCTTTTATTTTCTTTGGATATTTTGGTAAAACTTAAGCAGGAGGAGATGCACAGATAAAGAAAAGATGGGCTCATATCTAACGTTGAATGATTTGAAAAATCAGCATACGAGATCTTAGTTATTCGTCTCTCCGAATATCGACCACTTGGACTCGTGGGAAGGAACGATGCCTTCTTCTTATTCCCTTATTCGCTCTCGATTATTTGCACTTTTAATAAAAGATCGACATATCTTTAGAACCAACCATCAACAAATCTACATTCATCGCAGTATTACTTGACTTCCATTTTGATTGGACATTGAACACTTTCTTTAAAATATATACTTTAGAAATTTATATAAATATGTTTATAAATGTAAAAGTCAATAGGAAAACTGAAATATACGTGGAGTTTTTCAAGGCGAAACGAAATGAATTTATTAAACAAAGTAACTAATAATAGCAAAACAAAATGTCCTTAGCAGGTGAAAGAATTTAGAGAACGCTATTTCCATACTGTTTTTCCTTAACCGATTGGGCCACAGAGGAGCGTTCGGTTAGGAAGGTCGATTTTACTTTTTTTAAACACAATTTTCCTTGATTTTCTCTTATGCATTCATATCTGCTCAATGCGTATCCAAATGCAAACAAATGACGTCATACATTATCCAACAATTATTTAAGATATTTTTTATGTTTATCGGTTAAAGGTACGTCAGGCTATATGACGGTTCCGTATAGGATACGGGTTCAACTCCTGTCGGTGGACGCATATTTACTATGAAAATTTCTTGGATATTCAGGTTGGTAAATGTTGTCAATACTGTTTATTATAATCAGAGCATTTACTTAAATATTTGTATCTATATAAAGAACGTATAAACATAAAAAAATGTCTTAAAATAATTGTCGGACTTTGTCCATTTCTTAATGTGTGACGCCATTTGTTTACATTTGGATACGCATCGAGCAGATATGAATGTACGTGAGAGAATCATAGAGAATTGTAGTTCAAAAACAGTAAAATCGATCTTGCTAACCGAAACGCTCCTCTGTGGCTAAATCGGCAAAGCACGTCAGGCTATATGACAGTTCATACGAGAATAAATGTTCGATTCCTGTCGGGTGACGAATATTTTCTATGAACATTTCTCGGACATTCAGGCCGGTAAATTTTATTATAAACAGAGCATTTACTTAAATATTTGTATCTATAATAAGAACGTATGAACATAAAAATTGTCTTAAATAATTGTTGGACTTTGTCCATTTCATAATATGTCTGTGTGTGTGTGTACATATATAAATATTTATATTATATATATATATATATATATATATATATATATATATATATATATATATGTTCATTTATTTTACGTCGGAAGTGGTGTCTCACTATTCATTCGAAAATCTCGCCCAGATTAATAATAATAATAAAACAACTTCACGCTTTTGCAACCTTCAAACGGATCAGCGTCTCTAATCTAATTCCAGTCCGGCGCCAAGGATTTCAGTTCGCCTTTTGCAAGCAACCGAGCGTAACTGTAAAGAGACTAACTGATATTCAGACCAAAGAATATTTAAGGGTGTCTTCAAAAAATGATCTGGGAAATGCCGGCCTGAGAAACCAATGACCTGTAAACAAGGACTATCCTGAAGAAAAAAATGATAAAAAGGTATAGAATAAAAAACAAAGAGAAAAGGGAGAAAAATAACCTTAAAAATGAGGTAAATATTAATTCAAAAAGCCCGCTAAACGCCGATAACTTCACTATATTCGAACTATTACGAAAGAAGACACTACTTCATGGAATAATGGAAAGAATAGCATGCATTCCTGCTCTTGATGCAGATATCCTCTTATTAGGTTGGTGCGAAAATAATGTCAACATTATTTTTGCACCAAACTAATGATATCGGTGTCAGTATGTAATGTGCATACCTATTTATTATAAACAAAGTATTTACTTAAATATTTGTATCTATGAAAAAAGAAATAACCTATACATACAAAATATATTAAAATAATTGTCGGACGTGTTCATTTCGTAATATATGACGAGCTGTATTTATGTTAAGATACACTACAAGCAGATATGAGCTTTCGAGAGAAATCATAGGAAATTTGTACTTTAAAAGGAGTAATTCGACTTTGGTAACCTGACTTTTCCTCTGTAGCTAAACGGTATGACACGCCAGGCTATATAACTGTTCTGTGCCGGATACGGGTTCGATTCCTGACAGAGGACACACACACCCTTGTACAAATTAATTGAAAGAAAACGAATAATCCCGTTATTATTTACTTTTTTCACATGCACATGTTAGTACTTCGTGTGCCCATTCTACGAAGTTTTTCCTTTGCAGATTGACCACAGATTCTCGATTGGATAAAAATCAGGACAGTTTCCGAACAAGTCTATAGTACTTTGATTTGCTCACTTGTAAGGTTTGACAGTTTGTTCGTGCAGCGTTACAATTTTCGTAAGCTTCCTTGGAGTAACGTACATCGCAGACAATGGCCGTAGGACAACTAAGCGATAGTCGAGACAATAGTGTCTGGGCGTGATAAAAATCTAATGCAATCCTGGATAATGTAATATTTTTCAGAGCCAAAAATGTTCATCATACAGCAGAAAATACATTCATATTACTGCACACCACTGCAAATGAACTAATCTGAGAAAAACATCTATTACACCCTGTCACTGCCGTGGGTCTAAAACTGACCGTATGGTGAAAGAAAGGAAACTAAATCGTTTGTTTCAATTAATTTGCACAAGGATCTATTTTCTATGAGATTTATCAGACATTCAAACCGGTAAATGTAGTTAAATACTGTTTATTATAAACAGCATTTTTCTTAAATATTTGTATCTATAAAAATGATGTATAAACAATAAATATATTAAAATAATTGTCGAATTTAGTCCATTTCATGATATATATTTTATGTGTTGTGTGTGTGTGTGTGTGTGTGACTTACATACATTTCCATATTATACACGCACACACACAATTTAAAGAAAAATTTTTATACGACATTAAAATAATGATTTTCATTCCGACACATTGTTGCCAATTTCTACTCCGGGCTGAGTTATAAAATCTTCAAGTAAAAACATATAACTTAAATTTGTAAGATTTCTAATTTATTTCTAAGTGTTTATACATTACGGTACTGTTCGGAAACGTAAATGTAATAAACAAATTCGAAAATCAATCCGATATTCTGTGCTTTATTTCGGTATATATTGTATTATATTTTGTTTCTGTCTATATTTCTAAGATGATGTATTATGTACATTATTTACATTATTCGGACTATTGTCCTCATCTTTGTCGCCATATTTATTACAACGTTTCGGTCGTTGTACGCTATGGTCTTCTTCAGGTGGTTGGAATGTCGAACTGAACCCTTTATTTCGCTGACTGGGGTAGACTGTTCTAGTTCCACGTGCCATGTCTAATGGATGTCAGTTATCGGTTATCCCCTGTTAATTTCCCTCGGAAAGTTCTGCCCTGCCTTAACCGGGTATTGTGTCCTCAAGAACACATGGCACAGTGAATAAATGTATTAGTTAGATTCAGTGACAGGACCCAAAGAGTGTGAGTTCAATACCCGGTTAAGGCAGTGGAGATCTTATGATCTACCCAATCAATATACTACTACTACTGCTACTACTACTACCACTACTACTAATAATAATAATAATAATAAGTACTGCCCACACCTTACAAAGAGTTTTATCTATGTAAAAGATGTGCCTTATTTTTTTCAAAACTGTTCAGTGGAAAATGTCATGATGCCATTTATGCCCTTAGCTCTCTGGTCGGGACCCAGAAGGAAATTTGTATGCAACAGCAATCAAGGGAAATAATAATAATAATAATAACAACAACAACAACAACAACAACAATAATAATAATAATAATAATAATAATAATAATTGTGTTAACTCGAAATACAGATTCTATCATAAATATCCAGAAACATTCGGTAATTTTTATGAACTTTCACCGGATTAGTATCGACCGAATATAGAAATCGGAAAGACAGAACGAGCCAATATCTGCACTGGACAATTTGCAAGTTTTACGAGAAGAAAAGTGCAAGAAAAAATTTAAGTATCCAAGGTGGTCCGAAAGTCTTGTGACCCGTATATAATATAATTCTATTTTCCACGAAAATAATGATGTTTATACGGACATTCCCGATGTGTGACAGCGTCGATGAAAGTGAATAAACTGAATCTACTACATGTGTTTTGTATTTACTTGTTCTGTTGAGGTGACAAGACTCTCGGATCACGTTGTACACAGATGAATCAATCAAAGCTATTCAAACAGACAGTGATCAAATACTACAAAATCAGAATGTGCTTTCTTATTGGTATGGCAGTTCTTTCAAACTGCAATGTATCTTTGAAAATCTTCAGAACTCTATTTTTATACTTTCGTAGTGTTTTGACCCCTTTTTGTGGGCGGTTAACTATTTGCCAAAACCTGGGACCCTGACAGGTGCTATCACCTTAGGTCGGGGTGGAACACTAGCAATTAAGAGGTGGTTCCGTGCACCTCAAAACCTCCTGATCAAAGGTCTTGCTACCCGGTGTAATTTATCGTCAGACCCAGGACGGCGTTATACCCAGTAAAGAATGCAAAGGAAAATATAGCAATAATCAGTATCTATCGCCCCGTCCCCAAAAGATGTTCACATTCACCAAGAATTTTATAATCATAACAAATAAAACAACAGATTCAAACTTGAACATCAGAAACGAAATGTCGTAAACATCTCGTCATTATCGCTAGTTCTATGAAAAACGTTCTGACAAGCGATATTCTTCAGTTGTACCAGTTCAAACCTTCACAGCTAGGACCTCTCCACTTGCCGCGTACACAGGGGCGAACCATCTTCTTTCTAAGAATGAAGTTCCATACAGATAGCTTCTTCCCGAGCACAGCTACTCTTTGAAATAGATTCTTAGGAGAATGCTTCCTCGTTAACTAAAGTCTTAACCTCTTCTGGTCTAGGGTCAAACATTATCTTCATATCTGCACTTCTCCCCCACTTCTAATAACAACTATTATATACGCCCCCTTCTTCTGGAGGGGATTTTTAAGGCGATCATAATAAAGTTGTCTTCTCTTTCTTCTCTTGGTCAGGTGATCGCTAGTTGTACTATTTAGTTCATGTGTAAAAACAGAACATTCAACAAAAGGGATTTTAAACTTATCTATTTTATTAAAAATGTCGACGTGTATATGTTTTAACTAGCCAATGGAGTTGCTATCCCCCCACTGGGGAGCAGTTCCCGCACACAATATTAACACGTCTGCATTCTTCGACGCGTAAAATTTTACTCATTAAAATCCTTTCTATCTCTCTAACATTCCAACGTTCGGCTCATCCAATCAAAATCAACATCCCTATTTTGTCTACCATCTGACCTTAAGATCAGCCTCAGTAGGTCTGAGCCTAATACACCGCCACTAAAAAATAATAGTCTGAAACAGTTATTTAAAACAACCTCTTTCACGAAACATCTATACTGAGTGGCCCTTGAGCCATGTAATGGGTCAAAAATCGTGAAAAACAGACTAAATGAAAATTATTGACTATGGTGTTGAATGAGGGAAAACGGTGGAAAAATGTCCGTAATTTCCAATGAATATTTTTACAAAATTGTAGCATGTGGTGTAAAGTTTTATATATCATAATTGGTGTGCTTGGAAAGTTCCTGAAGAATCCTTCAGATATTTCAAAAGAAGAAGAGAATGGTATTGACGCAGACAGATGCAATTATTTATGGCAGTGCTCAAAAGAGAGATTTTCACACATTTAAAAAAAAAACAAAAAAAAAAAAAAAACACCGGTATTCAAAGGAATGCTGTGTTTGTTCTCTAAAATTCCTCACTTCTTGAGGCCATTTTATCTGCTACTTCAGTATATCAATGTCAAATAATGACCGACAAATGGAATGATCAGTCTGTTTGGTGGAACTGAAACCGATCGAATATCTTTGGAGCTTCGTCAAAAGGCACGATTTTGTGGTTGGCCCATTATTGGAAATGTGGTGAACAACAGCAAATGCTATGTGAATTCGTCACTTCGTAAAACATTCCGATTATTGTTGATAAACAGTAGGCTGCTTAAATATTATCTTTCTCTTTTTTCGTTCCACTGATTTTTTGTATGGGATGAGCCTTAGAGGAATAAAAAGCTTGCGACATTTCGTATGGGAGAAAGGTGTTGTAGGTGGCCAATAATTGGTCGCCCACAAGGACACAGATACGCTTTGAAACTATATCGATATTGGTAACTGAGGAGTGGATAGCTCTTGCTAATATATGGTAACAATATTCTATTTTCAGTTGGATTTTTATAAAGTTAGAGCATAGAAAGATTAGTCATGCACTCAATGGAGCAGTACAGAGAACCGACTCTTTTTCTAGCATTTTTACCGATTTGGTTTGTTTGGTTTGTTTTCTTTTACGGTATATCAACCTGAAAGGGTTATTTAATGCCGTCAAGATTTTCATTGCGGGAATTTTTTTTTTTTTTTCCAAAAAATCTATTATTGATAATATTTTTTTCAAAAATGTATTGTCGGCATTTTTTTTTTTTTTTACAAAAATGTATTGCTGGTAATAATTTTTTTCCAGATATGTATTGCTACTAATTTAAAAAAAAAAAATGTATTCCTGGTAATATTTTCGTTTTTCAAAATTGAACTGCTGGTAATAAATTTTACAAAAAAAACATTCTATTTACATTATTCGGATTATCTTCGTTGCCATATTTAACACAACATTTCGACCGTTGTACGCTCCGGCTTTCTTCAGGTGATTGGAATGTCGAACTGGGATAGACTGTTCTAGTTCTACGTGCCATGTCTAGTCTGGATGTCAGTTATGTAGTGTACATAATATCTCATCACAGAAATATAGACAAAAAAGTATTGCTGGTATTAAAATCTATTTTTTTTAATTTTGCTTTGTGTTTTGACCCCTTTTGGGATTGTTAACTATTTTCCCATAGCTGGGACCCTGATAGGTGCAACCATCCCGGGTCAGGGAGGAACCGGGAACATGTAATTAAGAGGTTGTTCAACGCTCCACAAAACCTCCTGATTAAATCGTCTTACCCAAGACGTGGATATCGTTTATTGTCATACCCAGGACGGGCGACAGGTCGCATTTACGTGATCCACCTAAAGTCTAGGTACTGGGAATCCGCGAGGTAAGATCTGTTCATTGCTACGAATCTCTGCGATCCGACTGCGTAGAAATGGACTGGACATATGTGCTACCTATTGAGGTCGGGTGCCGTACATATGAAGTTGGGCATCACTGTCCGGAGCCTGAACCGTGCTTCCCATCGTCTCCGGATAACAGCTCAGCAGGCAGGGAGTTGGCTCTGGTCAAGAGTCAAAATGAACAAAATTAATTAAAATCATGCTCGTCACATATATCTTTTTCCTGCCATACTATGTCATGGATAAGGGTCGCTATGAGCGCGTTGTGTAATAGTTAACGATTAAAAGCAAACACATTATACCCAACGTTGAAAATCTGACTTGAAGTTGAAAAAATCGCAAGAAACAATACCCTGTCCGGTGACAAAAACTTTGGGTGGCGCCAGGGGTGGCAATAACGCCTTAGCCACCGAAATTGTGTTACCTGCCCTTGTTGGCGGCTGACGAGTGTAGGGTATCGCACGTGCTTTCACATGTTCGATGTAGAAAATTCAGAAATAATCGGCGTTATCTTTTAGGTAGAAGATTCTTATGTCTTATTCGATGAAATATATTTTTTATGCCATTTATTTTAGCATCCATCACTATTTTATGTTCTTAAACTTTCAATTTTTTTATTTGGAGAAAGATGCATATAAACTGTGTATAGCTGGCCACTCACATTCAGAATAGTCGTCTACTAGGGCGGCTAACAAATCCCTATTGCAGACATTTGCTCAGGCGCATTTGTATTTATTCAACCCATACAGAATCTCCCTTTGGTTTATACTGCAAATATGCAGAGCAGACCTTGGTTAGAGTTTCTGGGAAAGAACGTTTTATCTAAGGTGATCAACAATTTGAACAAGGACAGCACGCTCAAGCCCACGACGATTTTTGACTTCATGCTAGCACAGCTATCAACGGCCCCCAAGTCTTCCGTCTACCCAATTTCACTTACAAGGTTTGGATCAACTCATGCTATGTTTTTCAGGTACTTTCCAATGGTGCTGCACGGTGGGATCAACGCTTCCAGTCCGATAACATCAAGAAGTCTCCTTCCTGACAAGTAGACCATGGTGAGATTCGAACCCGCGTCTCATAGTCAGAATGCAATCGTTCTAACCACTCAGCCCAATATAAACTGTAATGATTTTCAAATATTTTGTAGATTGCAGCGTAAATCGAACTGCAAAACACTCTCTTTGTTGCGCTTTTTCCGCATAAAACTATGTCTGACTGAAATTTGAAAACGTCTAGTAACTTATCATCATTATCGATTAGCATAAAATGTGCGAAAGCGCGGTCACTTGTTCCACTAATAGGAACTGTAACGATTATATTGAATTAGTTGTTAGTTCTGCTCCTAGAAAATGTGTTTCAATGTGACATGCTAGGCAATTTCTCTGGCCAGATTATGTCTTGTACCTTTATAAGATTACTATTCGTCCATGCATTGAATATTGTTAACTCTTCTAGTCTAATACTTCTGCTATATATCTAGAGTTTCTTGACAAAAATCCAAAGAAGAATCTGCAATTTCCTGGGTCCTGAATTAGCATCTCGGCTTCAATCGCTTTCACGCCTGATGCCCTTTTTTACAAACATTTTCGCCCTAAATGTTTCGACCAGCTTTCTCCTTTGATGATTCAACTTCATGAATTTAAGCTCAGTACTAGATTGGCTGCTAGGTCTCATCCTTGTACTGGTGAAATCGTTAACTTTAAACGTATGGTTTCTTCCTTCAAAATTATCGTTTGGGAAGCGCTATTCCGTCTTCATGCTTTCTTTTCAACTATGATCTTCAAAAATTTTAATGCATTGTCAATCGTCATCTTCTTTAATACTTAGCTTTTAATCCCCTCTCCCTCTTAAAGTCTAATCTTAAACCGCAAGGAACCATTTGCGTCTTCGTGGCTTTATCGCCTTACTTTGAGGGAAATGAAAATGTAAAGACATTTCCTATCACACCAAATAGCAGTGGTCTGGAAACTGCATGGATACAGTATAAAAATAATGTAACCCCATCGACACATCTATAATTATAGTGCAAACTTTGACCTTTCGTCTTTTCACATAAATAACAATACCACATTGAAGAGGGCAAAAAGTAGGGGGAAAAGGAAAATGAAAAAAAAAGAGAATGATAAACTGTGCCATTCATGAAGCGAAAAACAAGTAAAGAAGTTCGATGGATCACACCTTCAAGGCATTGGGGGTGTAAGTGAGGTGTTGGTTTATGCGATACGCGTGATCGAACCTGATCAGAGCCGAGTTGATCGGCCGAGTAGAAAATCAACCGCCCGACCAACATGACTGCATCGAACTCTTCCGTTGGCGAGGGAAAACTTTTGATGTTTGGTTACAAGCTCAAGTAGCCATTGGCGTTGAGTATAGAATGGCGAACGGGTGAGATTGGGTGGGAGGCTGTCTGGGCAGAAGATGATGAAAGAGAGCGAGAAAAATATTTGAGTGACTCGCAGAGAAAGAAAGAAAGAAAGAAAATTCCAACGTAAAGAAAATAGAAGCAGATATGCTTAGTGAACAAATTCCGATACAAGCAGTGTAGAATATATTGAACAAAGAAAGAAAAACACAGGCTGTAGAAAGAAAGAAAGAACAAAGATCACAAATAAAAAAAGTGAGTTGATAGGAATAGTTGTTAAATTCATGAGTAAGCTGTGTAAAAAATAATGAAAAAAAGAAAGATAAAGACAATCTGAAGAAACAATGTAAGATAGAAAGAAAAGAAAAGAAAAGAAAAGAAAAGAAAAGAAGAGAAAAGAGAAAAATGATTGCCAAGAAATACGCAGACCCATTCACATATAAGCGGTATAGCAAAGAAAGAAAGCAAGAAAGAAAGATAGAAAGAAAGAAAATAGAAGCAAATAAGTTTAGAACACAAACTCATATATAAGCAGTGTATCAAATAATGAAAAAAGAAACTAAACAATCTTAAAAAAGAAAGAAACAAACAAATATACATATAAAAATGTCTCTAACAAAAAAAAGCAATGAACAATTACACAGTGGTTTAACAAATACATACGTACATACATACATGCATACATATATACATACATGTGAACATATCCCGAATATTACAGAAAAATTCAGAAAAATATCTGGATTTGGCCAGGGAACTGAACTCCCAATGAATCTTGTAAAAATGTTTCGAAGAATTGGAAATCCGAGAAAGAAATGAAACCCCACTTAGACGCGGAAACATTTCTAAAATCAGGAATTGATTGGTAAGTTCTCGATTTACGGAAACAAAAATAAATAAAGAAGCAACAACAGCAACAACAACAATACTACTACTACTACTACAAAGAATAATAATAATAATAATAATAATAATAATAATAATAAGTACTTAGGAATTAGCGAAGGAGATGGCATACAACATCCCCAAATGAAGGAGAAGGTAAGAAAGTAGTACTTTAGTCGTGTACGTCTGGTACTAAATACCGAGCTAAACTCAAAAAACAGAATATCAGCCATAAACACATTGGCTGTCCCTGTGCTGCAATAAGGCTTTAATGTCCTTAACTGGACCATAGCTGAAATTAAGCGAATGGACGCCAAAACGAGAAAGCTTCTCACTTGCTATCGCATGCATCATCCCAAAGCTAATCTTGATCGTCTGTATGTGCCCAGATCCGAAGGAAGCAGAGGATTAGTTCAACTAGAACTGTCCTACAAAATTACAACAATTGGCCTCCAAAGATACTTGGAAACTACAGAAGACTGGATGATGGTATGCGTCAAGGAACATGAAAGTAGTAAGCGTCTTTACTCCGTAATAAAAGAAGCCAACAAATTCAAAATGGAGTTTCAAATGGGCGTAGAGATGCAACTACAGCACAATACACCGACAGAAACTGCAAAATACTTTAAAAAGACAGCAAAGACGAATGCAACCGACCAGATACAGAAGCGATGGCAAGATAAAAAGCTTCATGATCAATACTCTGCCCGTACCAAATAATCTGACGTAGACAAAACCCGTACCCATCAGTGGCTACGTAGTGCAGGGTTGAAAGCGGAAACTGAAGGTTTTATCCTTGCTGCGCAGGACCAAAGCTTGATAACTAGGAATTATCAAGCACATATACTAAAATATTGTCAGCCCAAAATGCAGATTCTGTGATAAATATCCAGAAACGATTGATCATCTTGTATCAGGTTGCACGATATTGGCACCCACTGAATGTAAAACCCAACATGACAGAGTGGGCCAATATCTGCACTGGAAAATCTGCAACTTCTACGGGAAGGAAACTGAAAGAAACTGGTATGAACACCACCCAGATCCGGTTACGGAGATAGGACCTGTTACAATTCTATGGGACTGCACAATATACACCGACAGAACAATCAAAGCCAACCGCCCAGATATTGTTATTAAAGACCACAAACAAAAACGGTGCCTCCTTATTGATATGGCAGTTCCTGCAGACTGCAATGTATCTTTGAAGATATTCAAAAAGCTGTCAAAATACAAGGACCCTGAAATAGAAATCTCGAAAATGTAGCATATGGGAACATCAAGAATCCCCGTTGTAGTTGGAACCCTAGGACTGGTTGGAAAAGATTGCAGTAGACTAATTGAAGGGATTCCTGGAAGTCCATGCCTCAAGAAGATACAAAAAATTGTTGTGACAAGTACAGCCCACACTTAACGAAGGGCTTTATCTATGTAATTTCTTTTTTTTTTTTTTTTTTTTGTCAGTGGAAAGTGTCATCCTGCCATTTCTAACCTTAGGTCCCTGGGCGGGACCCGGAAAGAAATGTGTAAACGCCAGAAATCAAAGAAAATAATAATAATAATAATAATAATAATAATAATAATAATAATAATAATAATAATGATGTTTTCAATCCAACCAACTTCTCAAAATCACTGTTTCAATGGCCAGGCATCAGAATATTGATTATCTTAATTGGGTTAAGATGAGAACATTTCAGCGCCTTCTTGTAAGTATTTACTACGCTTAGCCAGGCTACAAATCTTCTGTCCTCTCTGGAGATTAGACATATTACGGGCGTAATGTTCTGCGAAACTCTTTAGCCAGTGACCAAAGCCAAGCGCCCTCTAAATAAAAATACGATGAGATTGACATAATTATCCCATAAAGAGAAAAACAGATTTGATGGTCGTAAACCAGGAAACTGTGAGGAAACATGGCTGTCCCCGTGGTTATCGGTGGGACATTGGGGTAGAAGGAAAAACTCAGAAAAATACCTGTAGCTTTGAAATATAAAAATTGGAACAGTGCTCAAGATATTAGGACAACTTAGAACCAATGGAATTGAAAATATATAAATTAGAAATTCGTCGAAGTATTTAGACTGCCACAACCAATTCATTGCTGGAGATACTGAGGAAGATCCTGGCGTTTCGAAGAGACTTACTGCCACTTCAATGATGACTGGCGTGAACATGCTATAGTGGGTTATCAGTTATAGTGAATTGTATAAGTGTTGAAACAGATTAGTTTGATTTGGCCTTGTTAGTTAGATAGCCAACCATAAGACGGGGTATAAAACAAGTAAAGTATATACATATAAATCAATTACGGTCTCTACAAATAAAGTTAATGTATTTTGGTTGATACAAGGTCGTCAAAATGTTCGTAGTAGTCCTCGCAATAATGAGTTTTTGTGTACGTAGGCAGGAACGTATGTATGTATGTATGTATGTATGTATGTATGTATGAGCGTTATCGTAAGGTAGGAATGTCTTTGAACTAATCGCTCAGTCTTAAAATGTTCCGTTCGTTTATCAAGTATAAAAGAGGTGAGGGAGAAAGGTAGAGATAATAATAACGATCACTTGACGTTTGTCAAGGGACATGTTAATACGCTCGTCTCCTTCTCTCTGGTGACAGGCGTCATTTATTTTCTTTGTGTGGTTTGAAAAGGTCATTTGGGAATTCACTTCCGGAAATGATCCGGGCTTTTCCATTGGCTCGCGAAAAGGTCCGTGAAAGATTAAAGATTATTTGAATTTTGTTTTTAAATGTTTCCTAGTTTTCTATTGGCCAAAAAAGATTTCGCATCAAGGTGTGAAATTTCACGAGTTTCGTTTTTGATTCGCTTTTTCGTGTGTGTTAAGCAAAGTTTGTAAACTCGAGTCTTTTTTTTTAATTTCTAAGAAAATCAATGAGTCAGTGCTTAGCATTTGAATTTTTAAATCTAGATCTTGTTTTGTTCACTACAATGCAAATGCATGAAATAGTAATAAAGATGACACTGTAGAAAGTTCTGTAGATTTGAAGAAACCTTTAACTACTTAATATCCAGTGACTCTTCTGGTATTAGCACACACATAGTAAACCACATCATAAATAAGGGCAACATGTTGACCCATTTAGAAACACTCGGAAATGGTTGTTGTTTGTGGTCTAAAGAAAAGACCAGATTGTCACATGTACACAAGATTCACATGTACTCTTAATACTTCGATGTAAACATCGATTAGAATCTCGCCATAGAGTAAATTCCTTGTGCCTTTTCTGTGAATATTTTAATGGTAATTCTTCTATCAGCTTTCATTTCGGGTACTTTGATTTTAGGAATTTGTGTCGTATTGATTGGCATTTCACTGATAGAATTACTGGGCGTAACCTTATATTATATTCTAATGGTTTCGTCTCCCGCACTACACGACTGTGCAACTCTCTTCCGGCTTCAAGATTTTCTTTCAACTACGATCTTCAAAGATATAAATATAACATTCATCCTTATCTTCTGCCGTTTGGAATCCTGCTTAGTTTCGTATTAAATCCTATATATATTTTTCAACTATTAAAATTCTATCTGTTTTTTTTTTGTTTTTTGTTTTTTTTATAAACAATAATTACTAGGGCAAATACTGTCAAAATACTTAAAAACGTAGTTGTAGACCTACCACGTGTTATTTTTGGACCATTTAAAAGATAGCAATAATAACTCTTTTCACCCTACCGCAAATTCGAGGAAAAGATTTTCGAAAGCCAGCGTGAAATTATTTTCGGACTAACGAAAACCTTGTATCCAAAATAATCGCGCCTGTATGTGAAATTAGATTTTGGATCACTTTACGTATATAAAAATAGAATCATAATGCTTCTCGGGGTTCAAGACAATTTCAGAGGGCAGTTTGATCTACACGTGCATGCATACACTCTCACTCACACTCACAAATTAGATGAGTCAGCAAACACCGACTCAGGCTCGATCAACTCACTTGCAGAAACATTAAGCTGACAGTCATAAAATAAGTCTATTCACGCATTTCTTAAGGCACTACGGACTCTTTTCTAATTTTCCTTCAGAGAATAACCTTATGTTTCATTTAAAAGATCTGGTGGTGTTGTTGTTGTTAAATGTTTGAAATCCCGAAACTCGGAGGGCAACAAAGAACTTGGTAGACGGATGCCAATGGTCCCATAGAATTTAATTCCAGACACTGTAATAGTTCCATAGAATTTAGATAAAGCGATTAAGAGTGATATTCTTTTACTTTAGCTTCATTGGCATTGGAAAATGAATAGCATACGAACTTTAAACAGGATAAAAGATATTTTTCAAAAATGGCCTGCTATTTATCGATTCCCTTTCCCCTGAATCTTTGAAAGTTTTCAGGAACCTCCTGCCATAAAATAACCCCATTAAATGATGTATCCACTATTATGCTTCACGTTTGGGGTGGTATAGTTACAAATACTGTGTTGCTTTCTTTGTTTTTCCAGATCTACCTTTTCTGGTTATGTCCTAAAAGTTCTATTATTTTTTTCGTCTGACCAAGTAAGTGAATTCTAGTTATCATTTGACTATTCTCAAAGTTTTTAGTGAATGCTAAACGAGCCCTTATTTATCTGCTCTGTTCAGTGTTGACTTTTATCGTGCTTCCCTTATTTGAAATACTTGTCGCGTCCGTTAATGTCCTACAAATTGGTGGGATGCGAAAATTCTTCCATCATTACTCAATTCTGTCTGAATATACCTTACGCTCGATTTTGAGTTAACTGAACTTTCTCTTGTGGTAGGAATTACTTATGTGTTGAAATCTTCATTGAACAACTGAATTATGAAATCGTCATCAATTTCTTTTCATTGACAACGTCTAACAATGGATTAGACCATGGAAAGAGCAATGTCAAATTGGAGAATTTTTGATAGACTTCCTAGGATGGATAAACATCCATAATTTTTTTTTTTTTTTTTTTAGGATCCTCGGAGTAGACTTTGTTTTTTTATCTATCATAAATTAACCAATGAATGAATGTCTAATCGGTTAGTGGGCTTAAAGTTTTAAAATGTTATATAGGGTATCCACATAGTGTCTTTACAATTAAAATTTTTTTACAAAAGTAAATGAACAGACAAATATGTGGAAATTGTTACAAAATGAGAAGTATTTTTAACTAACCTCTATATGGGTACCATTTGTCGGACAAAGCACATCACGACGGTACACGATTTCTTGGCGTGTTCGCTGTAGCATAGCTTCATCAATGGTGGCAGTGTGGAATCGGTGATGTCTCGTATATTTGTTCGATATACAAAATCTTTAAGATAACCTTATAATAAGAAGTTCTGTAATTCACTGAGTCTGCATATCCAACTTTGTTTCAATAAACCATGACACACATTGTGCCTTTTCTATGAGGAGTAGCCATTTTACTGATTTATTTAACAGTATCTCTTTCATCAACACGACACTTTGAAATACACAAATGCAATGTAATTATAAATTTTGATAAGCACTGAGTATATAAAACTAATCGAATTAAGATATATCAACAACAGCATTTGTAATATTTTTTTAAATTGTAAAGATACTTTATGACACACTGTATTTTCATGCATGCAACATATGTGTATATTTTTTATATTAATCGGTGGTGTGTATATTATATTAATCATTGGTGCGTATAATTTTTTATATTAATCGGCGGTGTGTATATTTTTTATATTAATGGGTGGTGTGTATATTTTTTTTATATTAATCGGTGGTGTGTATCTTTTTATATTAATCGGGGAGATGTATATTTTTTAGTCACTGTGCGAATTTGTCCTCAGTTTTCTATCTGGTGAGAGAGGAGAGATAAAGAGGCTTAGCTGTTTTTAATCTCCTCTTTTAGATTTCGGTATCATATTACCAATTTACGTTAATCATTTTCTTATGAATTATTTTCTGTTTTGTTTGATAATATATTTGCTAATATTGTACTTTCGTACACTTACAAAAATACTTTTTGCAGTTCTGATCATTACCAGATCCAGGGCTTATAAATCAACTAATGTCAAATATATTTTCCTTGAGGGTTCGAATAATTATGCTAAAATTTCGTTATTCTTTGAATAAGTAAAAGAATGAATTATATTCATTTTCATTTATTTATCCTCAATTTATACACGAACGGTTTTACTAAAACTGAGAAGGTTAATTTCTTCAAATTAAGTTCAGAATAATTGATCAGAAAAAAAAAAAGATAACGAAAATAATCTAGTGGCTGAATACATTTACGTCCATTGTCGGATTATCTCACCTGTCTGTTAGGGAATTTCTGTCAGCAGTCGCTAGATGGCGCTGACGAAAGACAATATTATGGAAGAAGAACGAATACTTTCTTCGCTGAAATGTCTGCGTGTGATTTCGAATGCTTGCATCTAATATAGATTCGAACACTAAATATATATATTTAGGCAACTGTAATGCAGCAAAATAAATTGGTATCTATCTATCTATCTATCTATCTATCTATCTATCTAAACCAGTGTGCCCATATCTATCTATCTATCTATCTATCTAGATAGATAGATAGATAGATAGATAGATAGACAGAGAGATAAATAGATAAATAGAGAGTGTGTGTGTGTGTGTGTGTGTCTGAACACATAGGTAAGAATGTATATTTTCAAGAAATGAAATTTTCAAAAACATTTTATTGAATAGGAATATTAACAAATAAAATCTTCAATTTGATTTCCTTTATTTATGATGCAAAGGTCGGTGCTCTTTGCAAGATTCACGTGGACCCGATGCAATCACTCCACACTGCCACCATTTTTAACAAATTCATTCGTTATGCGTTCAATCAAGTGTGTTGCATTTGTCATTTTCATTGAGTACACTTTTTCGCTTACCATTCACCAGAAAAAAAAGGTCACTTCTTTCTTTTTCCACAAAACCGTGTTTAATCTGTACAGGCGCCGAGTGAGGATCGAACAATAATCTATTAATCTATCCCCCTCTAATTGACTGTCTGTATCTACACGTTTTTGTGGGAAGCCACCGTGTAGTAGTGTATAGCGGCTCGGATTGAGAAATCGGAGAGATGAGTCGAATCCCTTACGTGCTAATACCCCTGGGAAAGATATTGATCCTCCTCTTCTTGCTCTAGCTATGGGTAAATAGCAGCACAGAATGGGTTCTATAGCCTTGGATGACACAGTGGATAAAGACGTTGGTTAGATCCAGTGACAGGACCCAAAGAGTGTGAGTTCAATACCTGGTTAAGGCAGTGGAGAACTTGGAGAGGGGAATTAACAGGAGATAACTGACAACTGACATCCATTAAACATGGCACGTGGAACTAGAACAGTCTACCCCAGTGAGCGAAATAAAGGGTTCAGTTCGAAATTCCAACCACTTGAAGAAGGCCAGAGCGTACAACGGCCGAAACGTTGTGATAAATATGGCGACAAAGATGAGGACAATAGTCCGAATAATGTAAATAATGCACTTAACCGCTATAAATTAATAAAGCAATTTAAAAGATTTAAAATTTTATAAATTATTCTAATTGAATTAAAAATAAATTAAAACAATCCTTGTAAAATTTCATTATTCCTTGTAAAGAAGACATAATATCTTAATGTCTATGATATATGTTATTCATAAAAGTAGTTAAAAGCTTTTCTAAATCAATAATATCTTTTATTGATTTTTTTTTATATTTTCCTATTGAGAGCAAGGATTTTGAAGGGGAAATCTCAAACGCGGCACGTGATGGCATTAATAATTTCAGTTTTAGTTGGAGCCCTCGGATTGATTGGAAAATGTTCCGATAGACATTGATCTGTGCAAAATGTCATAAAGCCATTTCTGACCTTAGATTTCTGGTTGGATCCCGGAAGGAAATGGGTACCTAACAGAAAAAGAAATGTCTCCTCATCGATGTAGCTCTTCGTTAAGAATTGTCAGTCATGATAATCTAGTGTTGCTCGGCTATTCGAGGACACGGGGAATAAGAGAAGACTTGCCTTCGCTCACCCTTCACCAATAACAAAATAAATACAAGGACGTAGCAATATAAATTAGCAGATGGGCATCTCTGATATGTCTTTTCCGTCATTCTTCGCGATCAAAACGTATCAGGTATTGGCAAGATGTAACGCACGTGCTAAGGAAAGTAGGAACGAGCAGAATAATAATAATAATAATAATAATAATAATAATAATTAGAAGAAAACAAGAAGAAGAAGAAGAGGAAGAGGAGGAGGAGGAGGAGGAAGTTACCATCAATTAATGTGTTCATGTTAGGATAACAATTTTCCCCGGCAGGTATTATGTTAAACTTATTTTACCAGCGGGGTTAGAGTTCAGTTTTTGAGTGGCTCACTAAAGGAATAAAGGTGATCAATTTCATAAAAAGATTTTTCGCAGTCGATTTCTCTTTTCATTCTCGCACTGATTTCATTTATTTGCTTTTGATGAAATTCAACGTCTTATAGCATAGTATATCTTCCATAATATTTTTGTTTGTCGTGCATCAAAAGTCACGTTCGTCTTTTCAAATGATCAGCTTTTATTCGTATCTCTACCTGCCTTCGTCTTCACTACCCCACCACTCTTCCTCTCTCTCTCTCTCCAACTCTATCCCCCTCTAATTGACTGTCTGTATCTTTACGCCCACATTGCTTATCTGTTCTGACTGGAGTTGCTGTCATGCTCGTAATTTGAACGTCTCTCATTTATGCTGAGAATCAAATACACAAAAATAAAAAGAAAATATCGGAATTGGAAAAATTGATCAAGCTGTTTCATTTCACGCGTCATGTCATCAGAAAAAATAATGACAAATAATTACGCAAGTAAGAAAAACGTTAATAAGGGATTTAGCATTGAAGCAAGAAGACAAGATGGCAACCACCACCAAAAACGAATTCGACAGACACTCATAATATTAACTATAAGTGGGCACCTCGACGTGGTGCCATGGATACAAGCTTATCTCGCTAGAACAGTTACGACCGAGAAATGAGTTCGATACTCACTGGGTGCCCCATACTTTCGGTTATGTGCCACATCTAAACTACGCTCAGAAAATCATTTAGGAATGTCGACGCGATCTAATGGTTAGCAAGCTTATCGCGTTACATCAGTTACGACTGAGTAATGAGTTCGATCTCCATTGGGTGACCCATAATTTCGGTCTTATGCCACATTTAAGCTACGCTCAGAAAACCATTTAGGCACTTTGACGTGGTTTAATGGGTATCAATCTTATCTCGTTACAACATTTACGACTGAGTAATGAATTCGATCCTCACTGGGTGCCCCATACATTTGGCCTTGTGCCACATCTAAGCTACGCTTAAAACAATCACCATTTTGGCACCAAGACGCGGTATAATGGTTAGCAAGCCTATCTCACTAAAAAAATTATGACTGAGTAGTAAGTTCTATCCTCACTCGGCGCCCTATACATTCGGCATTGTGCAATATCTGAGAAAGGCTTAGAAAATCCACATGCGACTGGGTAGTAAGTTTGATACTCAGTCGGTGCCCCATGATTTCGGTAATTGTTGTGGCTAAGTAGTTAGTTCGAACCTCACTAGTGCCCTACAATCTCGGCCTAATGCCGCATCTAACCTACATTTAAAAAATCACCATAATATTGACTATAATTCAGACTTTTATTTTCCGAATGATTATCATCTAAGAGAAATGGACTTCACAAGTTACATCGCAAGCGTCCCGGACAAAGCATGTCACCAAATGAAGAAAAAATAATTTTGGACAAAGATGAAAAAATGAAAGAGCCATATGCTCTATTAGATAGTGGTCACTATCCGCTGAAAACACAGAGAGGACACACGGAGAGTGACGAAACGATCGCCTCGCAGCGACGCGACAGGGAAGACACACGTTAGACTGTTCATCTCCCATTCACCTACGCTTCATCTTACCTTTACTTACCTGTAGCAGTTGGTTATAACCAGAAAATAAAATCTGAAAAAAAAATGTCATAGTTTTAATTAATATAATCGCTAATTAATTTAAACCTATATTATGGAAAATTGAATTTGTTTATAATTTCCCTCCCCTCTAACTATTCAAATGTCGAATATATAACTAACTCTAATCTCTATATTCCCGCTCTATAACCACTTTACCTATATTAATTATAATTTATAAACATTCCCCTTATCTAAGCTCTCTCCACCTCTCTTTCTATTAATCTCTTACATCCTTTTATCTATATAATGTAAACCTCTTTGTATTCCTCTTTTAATTTTAAAATAATATTTCATCATATAACCCCAAATTAATGTCATTCAGGATTAATTTTATAAGATTTATTCTCTTTAAGACAAATACATTCTACCCTCTCCTGCCCCTGCCTTGTGCGTTTCGTCTGAGTGAAACATTGAAATGGATAAATTCTGTATTAGTTTTTCGATATTTTTAGCTTTCACAGTTAAACTTCTATTTCTGACCCGAGCTCAGTCCACACCTGGGTTGATAAGAAAGACGACCAATACCTTCTGCCGAAAGAGGATATTCGCAATCTGAGGTGATTTTTGATTTTATATAAAAACAGATTCAAATTACCCGGAAAAAATTGACTTTGAAGGTATTGCACTTGTGAATTTGTTTTTTTTTATTGTATAGGGGAACAAGCATTTATATATACATGTGTCCGTATGTATATATGTATGTGCTTGTCACACACACACATATATATATATATATATATATATATTGGTTTGTAGATGTATTTGATTATGTGATTATCATGCAGATGCCTACATTATATATATTTTTTATCTTCAGCAATATATATTATTATAATTCTGTTATTATGTAATTATTTATTATTTATTGTATGTATATATATATATATATATATATATATATATATTTATCTGCATACTATTTGTTTCACTTCTTAATTTTAATTTTTTATCTATTATTATTATCATTTTAATTTATTATTATTATCATGATTATATTTATTATTAGTTATTATACATTTTTTTATATGTATATATATATATTTATTTATAGATGTAAAAGACAATAGGAAAACTGTAATTGTAGTCGACGCGTTTCGTGCAATGTGGACTTTTTCAAGACAAAAACGAAGTGAATTTATTAATCAAAGTAACTAATAATACCAAAACAAAATGCGACTGATTCCTCACGCAAATTCACCTGTTCACAATGCCTTGAGCATCAGGCAATTGCTGGCCGAGAAGAAACCTCGCCGTACTGGAACAACCATTCTATTCTCCTGATCTTGCTCCGTGTGACTTTTTCATTTTCCCCAAGCTCAGTGTGATCATCAAGTGGACCCGTTTGGAAGGCGTGGAGGCCATCAAGAGTGCCGTCACTCAGGAGCATCCAAGAAGAATCCTTTTGCAAAGAAACGTAGCAGAGAAAGATAGAAAAGGTACATGAGGCTCGAAGGAGATTAATTTGAATGGAGAGTTTGTTGTTTTCAATTGAAATAAATTGTTTATATCAACCGCGTTATTTTTCAGATAGACATCGTATACATACACACATACATACACTGATCACACACGCATATATAACGTAACGAAAGGAAAACTATATAAGGAATAAAAAATAATATATATATTATGTATTGTTTTTAGTTTCTATCTATTTTAAAATTGACTCATTGTTACCAATATTAAAAAGGCATCACCCAATAAGATGGGAAAGTAAATACCGTATATTCTCGTGTAACGCGAGATCTCTCGTATCGTGCTACGCCTAAATTTTCATTTGTAAAATATCATTTTATCCTGTATCTCGTGTATCATGCGAGTTCGTTTTTTGAGAGACCAAATTACAATAGACTAACCTTTTTTCCTCTATCTCTTTATCCCATCTTCTAGTTAACTACGATTAAAAAGTAAAAAAGAATGATAAAAGTATCGTTAGTAACGCTATACTCGTTCCGTAAACACGTACAGTGATAAACAAACGAGCGAGAAACAGTTAAACATCTTCTAAACGTAAACAATGGAAAAGATGCATATTCGCTGTTTGTATTTTATAATACGATACTAATGTGTGACTATTACATGCATTATTATTGGATACAGTTAAGTAAAACATTAGTTTTATCAAAATCATGCTTACTTTAAACAGAGCTGTACTTTTCGACTACAGGAAATGGATATATAGTTTGGACAACGGCGTAACCAGGGCCAGCAGTACATACACTAATTTTATACCTCATATATGATTCAACCCCCTTAAAATTAGCTACAAAATTAGCCCATATGGTATATATAACAAACCAACCCATAAGAATATTTTTTGAAAGTTACTTAAATCATGTCTACATTATAGAAATAGGTAGCAGATACAGTGGCCAAAAAATGGGGGATGAGTTTAATACTAAAGAACAATACAAAACTGATCCCTCACTTTCTATCCTTTCATTTGATTACCTATAAGGATGTTTTAGAAACTCATCTATGAATTTACTATGGCCATGAAATGGGGGATGCGTTTAATACTAAATAATAATACAAATTTGATCCCCCACTTTTACCACCCCGTCCTTTGAATATAAGGATTTTTTTTAGTTACCATATATATACTCGTGTCATATGCGACTCTTTAAGACCTAATTTTAAAGCTAATTTGACTAAGGTAAACGGATATATAGTTTGGTCAACGGCATAGCCAGGGCCAGTAGTACATAGACTAATTTTATATCTCGTGTATGATGCCACCCTCTTAAAATTAACTTCAAAATTATGTCTTCAAAAGTCGCATGGTACTCGAGTATATATGGTATGTTTTATATAACTTTGTAAAATCTTAATTCCGCATGCTTTTTCTGCCATTTTGAGTCTGTTCGTCTCTAAAAAAACATTTCGTTGGCTTGACCTACCTTGTTTCGTATCTTTCGCTTTTTATTTTTCGAATTGTTGGTGTTTCAGTACAAACAAAAACATACATTTGAATGCATATTTTCTAGTTCAGTATTTTTTTAGCTGAGTATTTTTTAGTTGAGCATTTTTTCAGTTGAGCATTTTTAGTTGAGCATTCTGTTAGTTGAGTATTTTTAGTTGGACAATTTTCAGTTGAGTATTTTTAATTGAGTATTTTTCGGTTGAGTATTTTTAGTTGAGTATTTTTCAGTTTAGCATTTTAGTTGAGTATTTTTAGTTGAGAATATTTAGTCGAGCATTTTTGTTGAGCATTTTTTAGTTGAGCATTTTTTTTAGTTAAGTACCTCTTTTAGTTGAGTATTTTCCTAACAGCATGTTCATAATTTATCCTAATCCCTGTAAAGTATTGGATTTGGCTAATTGACTTTTGGCTTCTAGAAATCTTTGTCAGTTCTCTTCTCTTTCCTTAATATGTAAACAATTGTTTTAAAAATCATCATTCCTCCCATTGTTTTTCATCGCACATCCTCTTCTGACCGCGAACAGATATCTTCTTTAGTCAGGCATTAAATATAAAATTATTGAATGTAAAACAGCATACTATTAACAAAAAAGTCATAATTGTAGGAAAAACATCTATATTCGCCATGAAAAAGAAGTATCTATTAGTAATTTTTAATAAAGCCTTATTCAAAAATCACCTAAACTCCTCAACATTTCGTTCTCCAACATCCGTGGCATTAGGACAAACTTCTGCAGTTTGGAATCTTTCCTCACTGCAAACGGCCCGGATATACTGGCTCTCTGTGAAACAAACCTTGTCTCGTCTATCCCTTCTTCTGATCTCTCGATCCCCGGCTACCTTCCTCTCCTCAGAAAAGACTCTCTAACCCACATGCACGGTCTTGGTGTCTACGTCAAGGAACATCTCCCTCTGGCCAGATAGTTCTCTCTCGAATGGCCAGACCAGTCATACATGTGTCTCTGACTCTCTCTCCTCAATGCGGTAAGCTATCTCTTCTTCCTTTACCGCTCTCCATCCTCTCAAGACTGTGAGATACTCGATAGCATTTCGGACAGCATAGACAAGGCTCTCTCCTTCCACCCGTTTGCTCACATTTTTGTGTTTGGTGACTTTAATGCCCATCACACATTGTGGCTTAAGAATGCTACTACTGACCACACAGGCATTCAAACACTTAATTTTTCAATCTCTCATTCCCTCACACAGATAGTTAACTTCCCCACTCGTTTTGCCTTCAACCGGGAAGGTAAAGCCTCTCTTCTCTACCTGTGCTTTACCTCCATCCCCGAATCCTGCCTCGCAACTCTGCCCTCTTGGTAACTCTGATCATGGGGTAGTATCTGTTAACATCTCCTTCAACTCCACTCCCTATAAAGGACCTCCTACCACTAGAACTTCGTTCTACTATCAACGTGCTGACTGGGACGCGTTCCCTGATTTCCTCCGCGATGTCCCCTGGGATGGAGTCTTCAACCTCCCCGTCCAAGAATGTGCTTATGAGGTCTCTTCCTGGGTTAAAGCTGGAATCGACATTTTCATCCCATCTAGGAAATATAGGGTCAAGTCGCGCTCCACCCCCTGGTTCTCCACTGCTTGCTCAGCCGCCATCGCCCATAGAAACCACTACTTCCACCTATTCCGTAGCGACATGTCTGACTGCAATAGACGTCTCTTTGCCTCCGCCCGTAACGAGTGTAAGCGTCTCCTCAACGATGCTATGTCACTATTTGCGGCTCGGATGGAGAAACGTATTGCATCTCACAAATTTGGCTCCAAAGATTATTGGCGTCTCTGCAAGAGCGTACTGAATAATTGCAAACCCTCTATACCTCCTTTATTCAACCAGTTCGAAGTCCTGACCTCCTCTGCCGACAAGGCTGAATGCTTTGCTCGGAAATTTTCATTCAACTCTACGCTCGACTCTTCCGGTGTACCCATACCCGACTTCCCTCTTAGAACTGAGGCCATATTGAGTGGGCTTAAGATAACCACATCTTTGGTACTGGGCGTTATCTCCAATTTAGACCCCAACAAGGCTAGTGGTGGAGACGGGATACCAGCCATTGTCTTGAAGAAATGCGCGCCTGAACTGGCGCCCGCCCTTTCTAAACTCTACAACTACTGCCTCAAGGAATCTTGTTTTCCTGACTGCTGGAGGTCCTCTTCGATCGTTCCTGTCTTCAAGAACTCCGGCGACCCTTCTGACCCTTCCAACTATCGTCCTATCAGTCTCCTTCCCCTCTTCGGCAAAGTTTTTGAAGCCCTAATCAATATCGAGGTGGTAAACCACCTCACATCCCATAATCTGCTCTCAGACAAGCAATATGGTTTCCGCTTTGCCCGATCTACAGCTGATGTGCTTACGGTCATGACTTAAACTGTCTACCGAGCTCTTCAAAATAACGGGGAAGCCCGTGCCGTGGTACTAGACATCTCCAAAGCATTTGATAGGATTTGGCATGCCGGCCTTCTTCGCAAGCTCCAGGGTTATGGCATTACTGGTCGATTATATAACCTAATACAATCATTCCTGTCAAACCGTGAATTGAAGGTCGTTCTCAACGGATTTTCATCCAGTTCCTATCCTACGAATGCAGGTGTTCCTCAAGGCTCCATCCTAGGCCCCACTTTATTCCTTATCTACATAAATGACCTTCCTGACGCCATAACTTCCCAAGTTGGCATCTACGCGGATGACACCACCATCCTCCAGATCTACAAATCAACAATTCGCCCTTGTATGGAGTATTGCTGCCATATATGGTCTGGTGCCCTTTCTGTTTGCCTCTGGGTTCTTGATAGGCTCCAGAGGCGGATATGCAATATAGTTGGCCCTGCTCTGTCGTCTCGACTACAGTCACTTTCTCACAGACGCGCCGTCGCCTCCCTCTGTCTGTTCTACAAATACTCTCATGGAAATTGCTCCGATGAGCTGCATTCGCTGGTTCCCAGACGTCATGAGTTCAAGCGCCATACGAGGCTGGCATCCCGCTCTCACCCCTTCACTGTCGAAACTCCTAAATGTAGTTGTCTCTTCTACTCCAATAGCTTCAGGTCTCGCACCTCTCGCCTGTAGAACTCCCTTCCCTATCCCTGTTTCCCTGTGAGCTATAATCTCCAGCTATTCAAGTGTAATGTCAATCGACATCTCCAGTTGCCTTGATCTATCCACTACCCTGATCTTTTCTTCTATCGCTCCTATCTGATCTTGCTCTAAATTTTCTGTAAGCCCTTGCGTCCTAGTGGCTACCGCCTTGCTTGGGGTGAAATGCTTAAAAAAAAAATTCAGGTATGTCAATGTATATCTGTTTCTATTGAGGAATTATATTTTAAATACAAAGTGAATATTGAGCAGAAAAAGGATTTAAAGATGGGATTATTTATCGCATCAGATACACTGACCTGTCATTAGCACTTACCGTAATTGCTAACGAACAGTTTGTTTTGATTTTCAAAACAGTTTTCGAATAAAATAATTAACAATGTATGTATGTTATATATGTGTATCTTGTTTGTTTTTGTTTTGTTTTGTTTTGTTTTGTTTTGTTTCCCGACATATCAAGCTCAATGGGTAATTTAATGCCGACAAGAATTTTTTTTACTTGTAATATTTTTTTCCAAAATGTATTGCTGCTAATAATTATTTTTATATTCATTGCATAAAATGGTCTGATACATCTGAAAGTTATCTTCATGACCAATCAACTTATTGGCCAGAGGTTAATAAGTTCACTCACTTGTATGTCTGCCGGGTCACGAAAGCTTTTTTATTCTGGTTTTTCTATGAGTTTTACAGTTAGCAATAAAGTGTATAATTACTGAAGTAAAGCTGATTTAGTCTCTTTCAAGTACTAATTGAACTATAGGCAGAGGAACAACTCAGTCAATAAAAAGAGACTTATGATATTGTAGAAAAGATTAGGAAATAGTTTATGATGAATAAAATTAAACACAGTGCTAAATTAGAAACAAGTTTCGTTTAAATTCGAGAGACTGTCTTAAAATTCCTTAGTAGACATTAATTCTGAGTGACAAAATGTAGATGTTGTATTTGTCGTATTGTTTTGCTGTTTGTAAACTAACTTACTCTTCTCTCACCGTCTTTCGTACACTCCATCTTTTTTTCTCGACTCACGTCCTATGAACGCCGTGATTGTGCGTTATTTTTTTCCAGCTTAAAAAACAATATATAGCTTCCACACGAGACTCTTCTTACGTACAGACGCCAATGAGATCATTTTTTTTGACTACACGCCCCCCTGATCTCATGATCACATCTCACGTTATATAATGATCCTTCCATCTGGGCGGGTGTCGCTCTGTTTGCGATTTCTGCAGCGTTTGGGGCTGAGCCTCATGAGAACTTCTCCAATTGTCTCCTTTATTCTCTAAATCCTCTTGAATCACCCTTACGTCAAGAATATGCCTTGGCATACCGTCCACCTCAACATCGTTGCGCGACTGCGCCCCGGTAACCATTCCTCTTGTCCATTTTGTCGTGCAGCGGGCTCCAGTTGGCTTGACCTAAACCTCCTCTCCAATCCGTATAGATTCAGGCCCGTCAGAGTGTGTTAAACAGGATACAACTCTAGGATGTCTCCATTGGTATGTGTAAACTGCTCTGTGCGGCACAGTGTCTTCACGTTGGCCAGATTTAGGCGACATATTATCTCTCGGCAATGACTTTTAGAGTTCGGTGGTTTCGTTCTACGATACTATTTCCACTAGGCCTGTACGCTGCTCTATAATATTGCCTAGTGTTCCACTTATCCAACATTGACCGAAAAACTTCCGAACGGAACGCTGCCCCATTGTCCATGAGTACCTCTTCAACTGGTCCACGCTCGAAAACAATTTCCTCCAGCTCCTTCGCAATGATGTCTGCCGTTGCTGCTCGAATCTCCCTCCAAATGGCGAACCGGCCAGGGCCACAATCAACTATAGTCAGGTACATTTCACCTCTATAATGAGTCACATTGATAGATAATCTGGTCCAATTGGTGTCTACTTGGATCTCTCCTAATTCGTGAACATTTGGCGACGGGTCGATTGATTGACAACGATCGCAGCTTCTAACCACCTTCTGTACAGTATCTCTTGACACCTCCGTGTAGATTTTCCGTACTAGATATAGTGTTCTGCCCACTCCTACATGATGCAGTCCGTGCAACTCCTTGACCTCATCTTGGCCTGCACAGCACGTCGCTGTAATGGCTTTCTCAACTTTCAGCCAACTCTTTTTCCCTCTGGTTAGAGCATCGGCCTTATTTCTATCAGAGGGCACGAACGTTACACTCAATTTTAAATTAAATTCATCAATCATTTCCCTCAGAATCCCCAAACGTCGCATGATAATTAGCTCTGCCGCTCTTTTTGTACGGATACTTTTTTCGTTTGTTCTCGTAAGACTGATCCAACTACGGACAGTAACCTAATCAGTTCGAATTTCAATCTCTTTTAGACCCCATTTCAATGCGAGGTTTACACCCTTTATCGTAGCATCCAACTCAGCAACGTTGATATGGTTGTAGTCACGTTTCTTTCTTAACCACGCCGCATCTTCGACTATCACACCATCGATCCCAATACATACACCAGTAGCCATACTGCTTGCGTCGCACCATACAACGTCCTTTTCCATTTTGGGAACATACCATCTCCCTCGAACCGGATTGTGATGTCGAACTTCTTCCACAACTTCCTGTACCATACTGGTTGTTTCACTATCCACTATGTCTTCCCAATCGATTTCTTCTGCTCTTCTCTTCAAATAACTGTAGGCGATTCTAAGCCATCCAGCTATTGGGTAGTGGCCCACCATTTTTCTGCAGGCAGAGAACAGTTCACGTCTGCTCATCTCCTCATGCACCTCAGGCAGGTCATTCCCTCTCGCAAATACCAGATCTCCTGCTTTATCCGTATGAATCCGAAGACCCAACGCTGCTCCTCCTTCTAATGATTCTGGCGGCTTTGCTGTTAAGCCAAAGTTGTTAAGATGATTTACAAGGTCTGCCGCTGGTACCATTGTTTCATCCACTAGTATATCGTCAATATATGAATCTGTGTTTTTTCCGATGTGTTCCTCTTTTGTTAGCACATTTTTTAGGATTTTTGACATAATCTTCAGGGCTACATTTAGTCCGAAACCCAACCTCGTTAAACAATAGGTCTGTCCCTCGTACCGAACTAACTGGTACTTCCACAGATGTCTCGCGACATGGATTTGCAAATATGCGGACCTTAGATCAACAATTTTTGATGCCGTTGTCATTTGCCTCCACTTCATCATTTGTTTCTCCACAAACGTCAATTGCATCCCCACCAGAATGACACATAATGTATTTATTTAGTTCTCGGTAATCGAGAACTGGCCTGACCTTGTTTTTTGTGGGTTCCACCGCCATTAAGTGTAGCACTCCCGTCTGAACATCCTGGTCCCACGGGGTTACGATTCCTGCCTTAATCCACCGTTTAACTTCACTGTCGAACTCGACCTTCTTCACCTTACTCATTTTAGTATGATAGTGACTAACGTTGTTTTTTTAATATTGGGGGTTCTGAAATCCATTTCCATTCCACGGTCCACTTCTTTCCATCAAATCTTGCACCAAAGTCCTTATCTACCACTTAGCATTGTATTTTTTGCTACTCTTGCTCTTTGGTTCTATGTTCATAGCACAGTCTCCTCCTCTGAACTCCACGTTACCATTTCCGTAGACGGTAACCCCTCCAAGCTGGCGGATAACATCCATGTCCACAGTGATGTCAACACGATCAATGATCTTTTCCATCACAATTGCCTCGATTCTCAGTAATCGTCCACATACCTCCAACGTCACTGTGTTGATCCCTCTGCGCACAACCTCCCGTCCATCCACTGCTCTTACAGTACTTGTACTTCTACAATCAGTCGAAAGACTCGACCCGATTAATGTTTCGGAACTGCCAGTATCAATTAGGGCCTTAGCTCTCATGCCTTCTATCAGCGCTTCTGTTGTTGGTAGTGTTCTGGTTTGCGTCATTGCTGATTTGAAGGGGTAACCGCCGGCGCACCGGTTGCCCCCTGTGGGCAGTGTTTTACATAATGTCCCTGCTCTCATCATCCGTAACAGGTCACCTTGATTGGTTCCCTACAGTCTCACAACAAGTGAGGATCCTTGGAGTTATAACATTTGCCACTAAACGGTTTGATCATTCTTGGTCTTCTATCACGCTGTTTAGGTTCTCGTTCTGCGACCGCTAATAGTTATGGTCTCCGAGTGGCTGTAAGCAGTCTGGCACTTGAAATTATTTCACTGAGTTCCAGTTTCTCCACATTTGGCAACTGCTGTAGTGGTACCGATATACTTTCCGGGAACCCACTGACAAACGTGAGCTTCACGATCTGCTCTTGTCCACTTCCTTCAAACCCTGCTAATTCCGACAGTCATTGTATTTTCGTTTCATGCACATCAACGGCTTCGCCGCTCCATCGCGTCTTCACTAGTTTTGCATATGCAGTAAAAAATCCGTCCGTAAAGGCTGTTTTTAACTTAGCCTCTATTTTCTTTGCATCCCGTTAATCTTCATCGGCCAATTGGAGATATAAGGCCAGGGCGTCTCCTTCTAAAAACAGAGGACATAAAACTTGCGAGGTCGTGGATTTTTTTTGCAGTCTGGTAACCAATTTCACCAATTTCAATTTCGCCAACCAGGGTCATCAAATCACCTTCGCCATTAAATGTTTTCACCATATCGACAGTTACTTTTCGATTCCCCTCCATACCGTCACGGCGCTTTATATGTATATGCCGAAATAGCTTGTAGTTTAAATTCGAAAGACTGTCTTAAAATTCCTTAGTAGACGTTAATTCTGAGTGACAAAATGTAGATGTTGTATTTGTCGTATTGTTTTGCTGTTTGTAAACTAACTGCTTCTTCTCTCACCGTCTTTCGTACACTCCATCTTTTTTTCTCAACTCCCATCCTATGAACGCCGTGATTGTGCGTTAATTTTTTTGCCAGCTTAAAAAAACAATATCTAGCTTCCACACGAGACTCTTCTTACGTACAGACGCCGATGAGATCATTTATTTTTAATTACAGAAAGTTTAGAAAGTTTATATCCGACTTTTAATAATAATATCATAGAATATGTTTGGTTTGCATAGTTTTGTTTTAAGGCATATCAACAGCACTGGGTCATTTAAAGCCGACAAGATTTTTATTACTGATAATATTTTTTCCAAAATTGTACTGCTGCTAATATTTTTCACAAAAAGTATTGCAGGTAATATTTTTCATTTTAAAAAATCTACTGCTGGTAATAATATATTGTAAAGAAGATATATTGCTGGCAACAATTTTTCCAAAAGAGCATTGCCGATAATAAAAGCTATTTTGATACTTTCACAGTGATTTGAACGCTTGGCTTCAACCACCCGCCCATAAGTGGACACCGGGACACCAGCAACTAAGAGGTGGTCCCACGCTCCTCAAAATCTTTCGATCAAAGGCCTCGCTGTCCGATGTAATTCAGGACATGGATGTAGTTTATGTGTATTTGGCATCACCGTTAATGTATGCTTGTATTCCTAATGTTACTAACGATGCATATCCATTATATAGAAGATAAACTAATTTTCCCGGTAATTCTTGTATTAATTATTAACCACTTTCTTTCTGGTGTTCAATTCATTCTTAAAAATTCGTAAAATTATTCGAAATATCATCAGTTAGGCATTTATGCGGATGACACAACCATTTACTCCTGTCTTAATAGTAAGCCTGATCGGTTCGATAAAGATCAAATTGGTAGCTGACCTCAAAGATGGGCTATTAATATCTTATTACCCGGGGAAAGAAATAGCTTGTTAATTATTTTCTATTCCAAAATAAAACTGTTCACTGTTAATCGTCTTGAGGTACCCGTTTTCCTTCCGTCAGCATGGTTGATGCTAAGCTCCAAGAAAATGAAATCACGCCTTCTGTTATAAGGCTCGAAGTGGAACGATTATATTGAATCAACTGCTAGGTCTGCTTGCATTATTTTCATTATTCGGACTAATGTCCTCATCTTTGTCGCCATATATATTACAACGTTTCGGCCGTTGTACGCTCCGGTCTTCTTCAGCAGGTTGGAATGTCGAACTGAACCGTTTATTTCGCTAATTGGGGTAGACTGTTCTTGTTCCACGTGCCATGTCTAATGGATGCCATGTTTCGGCCGTTGTACGCTCCGTCCTTCTCCAGGTGGCTGGAAAGTCGAACTGAATTCTTTATTTCGCTCACTAGAGTAGACTGTTCGAGTTCCACGTGACATGTTTAATGGATGTCAGTTGTCAGTTATCTCCTGTTAATTCCCTTTTCTAAGTTCTCCACTGCCTTAACCGGGTTTTTGACAGGAACCAAAGAGTGTGAGTTCAATACTCGGTTAAGTCGGTAGAGAACTTGGAGAGGGGAATTAACTGGAGATAACTGATAACTGATAACTGGCCCTATCACATTGCTTAGTGTGAAATATATGGAGGGTAATGTATGAGAAAGTGGAAAAGTTTTCGGGTGACGCGTTTCATCCTTTAGGACTTCATCGGAGTTCGGGGGGGTGTTTACGTTCATGCGACTACACATACGCAAGAACGGGAGAACCTGGGAATTATAAATTTAGAAAAGAATTGTTTTTATTTAATATGTTTTGGAGGTCGCCGGATTCCCTATGATTATAGGAGTTTTTGTTTGATTCTGTTGAGAAGTTTATAGTTCGTTTTAAGAATGCAGTCCCAGTGATTACACGGAAGCCATAGAACTCTTCGGGTCGGTCCCATATCGTCTTAAGTTCTTTTATTCTAGGTGGTTCAGGTGAACAGCTCTGATTCTTTTGGCATAAAACTACTTGCCGAGTCACTTTACAAGTAGATTAAGATGTGCCAGATTGAAGCTTCTTATACTATTCTAGAGGAAGCATCTCCAAGCACAATGTGCAGTTGACCAATGATAATCAGTTATCTACACGACAAAATCCGTCATATGCTGGGGCATACGTGGAAGGTTTGGGTATTCTATATACCATTCTTGGCACGACCATCATACAACCTGCCAGTCCAGATCCCGGGGTCTAATGTGTCGGGAATCTGAATAGCGGCTGATGGCAGTAATAACATTCTGAAGGTGAATGGTTATCCGTTTTAAAAACAGGAGTTTGATGGTATTGTCCTCTTGACTGGGCTTGCAAGAAAATGGCTTGAACTCTGACCTCTTTACTTTTTTCTGTATCCTCTCGCCCACTGTATATTTCATAGTGTATTGTATCGGTTGGAGTGGTGTCGAGCGCTGCATGACTGTATCTCTTTTTCCAGGTTTAAGGTCCTAAACCCACTTCCATTTTTTCTGCTTCTATCCTAGTAGCGACGGATTCCTTTTTCATGGATAGCATCTCCATCGATGTTTCCAACGTTTCCTTCAAGAATTTTATTCTTGTCTTTTTTTTGTCAGTAAATAAAAGACGTGCCTTTAGCGCGAGCCATAGCAGATGGCGGCTGTTGACCCTGCATGAAGCCTTCAAGTTGCACGAAGCCTGTGATCTGGTTCTGAGAGAGATTGAATTTTCAGCCATGATGACCGAAGCGAGTCACCGCTATATTGTGTTTAACCTCCCGGGGAATTTGACGAGGCTTTAGTATCTGAAGATGGCGTAAATTATTATCGTAACCCGACAGAAAGACATCGTTCCACTGTACTGTACGCGTGCGTCTTAGAGGCTTTCATAATTCAAATAGTCAGATAAATGTGTCGTTTACGTCACTAAGAGGTGAACCCATTACTTAACCCAAATTTCTGTTAATAAAATTATTACTAAATGTGAAAAATAACATTGATTTTTGATAAGACGCCTTTTTTTTTCTTTTTTTTTTTATTGTTTTAGCTCTTGGTAGGGATAGGTTTATTTTATGATTTAAAAAAATTTCAACCGGGACATTAATGTAAAGTGACTTCATACTTAGACTGGCCATAAGTTTGTCAGTCATATTTGCTTCCATTAGTTTTTCAAATAGGTTATCTGAATTTTTTTATATGTGATGGACTGATTGTTTCAAGGAGAGAATTCTTTTCCTTAGTCTTTAAATTGATTCTTTTTTATTTGTTTAACGGCACGTATTATACTTGTGGGACATTTAATGCCGAAATTTAATTTTCTTGGGAATTTTGAGTAATAAAAATATGATATATGTTATTCTGCTTTCACAGTTGAATACATGGTAGATGATACTCCGCTTTTGTGCATATGCATATTTGTGTGGAAATACAAGAGGCGGTGATATGTGTGTTTTATGTTGTAGTTTTGTTGAAGTTATATTTGGGAATACAGTTTGAATTCTTTAAGAAATTGTAAGATAATATATGGATTAATATCATGAAAGAGTTCTTTCATGTTTTTTGGGGTGGTTGGTTGATTTTGTTTGACGGCATATCAACTTCTATGGATTATTTAATGCCGAAATCTAAATATTTTGCACATAAATTTATACTTTCAGAGTAAAGGTAGGTTTTTAAATATATATTTTGTAGATCATAAAATGTATCGTTGGTAATTTTATTATAAAAAATGGTCATTTTCTTATAAAAAATGTACTGCTGATCAGAGGTCTTGCTGCCAGATGCAGTTTATCGTCATACCCAGGACGAGATATAACGATGACATGAGATACCAATGAAGAACCTAAGGTAAATAAAAATGAGTGATTTAATGCCGAAATCTAATAAAATCTAAACCTTCTGATTAACTGAACTTCGTCTTCAGAATGTTGATTGCCGTTAGGCGTTTGCTTGACTATCTGAGATAGGTTCACGCGAGTATCGACAGGCAGTAAATAGACACTGTGGTCATAAGAATCATCGATACATCGTGACTACCAATTTCACGCCTCAAACGGTCAGTAGACTATTGATTATTATTCTTTTCGAGGGCTTTATATACAGAGAAAGAATTACGAAGGCCCACCAATCTATAATTATCTTCAAAATAATATAAATTCACAAGCCATTAATCAGATTACATTTTCAAATGAATATATGAGAACAAATTTCTATTACTGTACCTTCAACCACATCCTGATTCAAAGATTCAATAATGTCATATGAGATTATTGATTTTTTTTTTGCATCATGATAAAATCTAATAAAATTATTTCAAATACCAAAATTTTAAACTGGAAAAATACAGAAAACAAAGAAATAATTGAAAGAAGAAAACTAAAGGCTGTGATGATAATTAAACTAAAGCATTATCGCTCAACCACAAAAAAAAACCTTGTTTCTTTCTTCTGCTACTTCCTCTAATCCCCTAGTGACATATATAAAGTGCCCATGAAACATGTCGTCACAAATTGTTTGAAGATATATTGCTTGCATGACTCTGGACTCCGCACAACAAGACAGAAAACCAACAATATATAGCAATATCATGAGGTATTACTGGGGAGCCTGAGGTTAATTATTATTATGTGTTTTATAAAAAAATTGCAGCAGTGTACCTACCAATCCACTTGCAAAACAAAAAGATTACAAATGTAAAAGTCTCTTTACCTCAAAAGAAAGCAACCTATTATCAATAAATGTCTTTTAATTTAGACGTAGCAAAGATATCTTTACTGTTCAAAGGTATTTTAACATATGGACATCTATTAGGTTGGTGCAAAAATAATGACGTAATAATGTCGTTTTTGACGTATTTTTAACGTCAAAAAACGACATGATTACGTCATTATTTTTGCACCAACCTAATAAATTGAAAGAATCTATGTAAAATGCGTGTGATCGTATCGTTTTTATAAAAGTAATCAGTGGAACCAAAGAAGAAAATGTATTTACAACAGAAATCAAAGATAATAATAATAATAATAATAATAATAATAATAATAATAATAATAATAATGGATAACTCCTTGGCAAAGGACCTCCTCAATATTGTAAAATGCTTCAGTGACACACAGGTATGGACTTTGGATTAGATAAATGTGCAAAAGTAACATTCAAGAAAGGTAGAATTACAGAAACACCCTTAATAGATTCAGGTTTTGTCACAAAGGTTAGGGAACTGGAACATGATTACGCTTAAAAGTACTTAGGAATTAGCGAAGGCGATGGCATACAACATCCCCAAATGAAGGAGAAGGTAAGAAAGTAGTACTTTAGTCGTGTACGTCTGGTACTAAATACCGAGCTAAACTCAAAAAACAGAATATCAGCCATAAACACCTTAGCTGTCCCTGTAGTGCAATACAGCTTTAATGTCCTTAACTGGACCAAAGCTGAAATTAAGCGAATGGACGACAAAACGAGAAAGCTTCTCACTTGCTACTGCATGCATCATCCCAAAGCTGATGTTGATCATGTGTATGTGCCCAGATTCGAAGGAGGCAGAGGATTAGTTCAACTAGAACTGTCCTACAAAACTACAAAAATTGGCCTCCAAAGATACTTGGAAACTACAAAAGACTGGATGATGGTATGCGTCAAGGAACATGAAAGTAGTAAGCGTCTTTACTCCGTAATAAAGGAAGCCAACATGTTCAAAATGGAGTTTCAAATGGGTGCAGAATCAAAAGTAAAGAACAATACACCGGCTGAATCTGAAAACTACTTAAAAAAGAGAGCAAAGACAAATGCAACCGACCAGATACAGAAACAATGTTAATATAAACCGCTTCATATCCAATAATCTACAAGCTGACGTAGACACAACCCGTACCCATCAGTGGCTACGTAGTGCAGGGTTGAAAGCGGAAACTGAAGGTTTTATCCTTGCTGCGCAGGACCAATGCTTGCTAACTAGGAATTATCAAGCACATATACTAAAATATTGTGTTAGCCCAAAATGCAGATTCTGTGATAAATATCCAGAAACGATTGATCATCTTGTATCAGGTTGCACGATATTGGCACCCATTGAATATAATACCCGGCATGACAGAGTGGGCCAATATCTGCACTGGAAAATATACAACTTCTACGGGAAGGAAACTGAAAGAAACTGGTATGAACACCATCCAGACGCGGTTACGGAGATAGGACCTGTTACAATTCTATGGGACTACACAATTCACACTGACAGAACAATCAAGGCCAACCGCTCAGATATTGTTATTAAAGACCACAAACAAAAACGGTGCCTCCTTATTGATATGGCAGTCCCTGCTGACTGCAATGTATCTTTTAAGATATTCAAAAAACTGTCAAATTACATGGACCTTGAAATCAAAATTTCAAAAATTTGGAACATGGGATACAAATCAGGAAACACAACACATAATCAATAATAATAATAATAATAATAATAGTACTCAGAAGTTACGAAGAACTTTATCTATGCAAAATGTGTGTAATCTTAGTTTTTATTTAACTGATCAGTGGAAAATGCCATGAAACCATTTCTCACCTTAGGTTTCTGGTTAGGGCCCGGAAGGAAATGTGTATACTACAGAAATCAATGGAAACAATAACGAGAAGAAGAAAGAAGAAATAAAAATGAATTATGACATTTATAATCATAAGAAAAATGTTGAAATTAACGTCCCTATGCTCCGAACTACTTATTCTCACTTTTAGAAAGTCGTATCGTTTTATGAAATAGAAGTGAATAGGTGGATGAGCAGCAGGAGGTGGATGAGCAGGAGAGGGGGAGTAACAGGAGGAGGAGGAGGAGGAGGGGAGGAGGAAGATGCAAAAACAATCATTTGGAGACAATGCCATGTCGAGGCTATGAACATTGAAAAAAAAAACTTCAGTGTCGAACGAAGAGTAAAAGTCAAAAACTGATAAAATATTTTGCCTACTTTCTTCCGCCATACTTCTCACGTGACTTCCCGTCACGATTTGACAACAATGACAGATTAACATGTCGATTTTAAAGAAAAATTCAGTCAAACAACTGAATAATAAAAAGATTTAATCAAGTAACAAAGCATTCTTAAGTAAGAACATATGATGACAAAGAACAAGGAAACAGCAATAATAATGATAATAATAAATTTAACGAAATAGTAATAATTATAAATTTATATAAAACTAATACAATGAACGATGAGAAACTACAAGCAATAATAATAATTAATAATAATAATAAAGTAAATGTTTCTTGAAAAAAATATCACCTTAAGACTACTGTTATACCTATAATAATTGGGTTCGATCAAAAATCCACAGAGAAGAAAATTAGCAAAATCCCTGGCAGCCCCTGTTTGCAAGAGATTCAAAAAATTCTACTGTTTGGAATTTCCCATCTGTTCAGGAGAGAATTATCAATGTAAAGAAATATAAATCCTTTATATGTTAAGTATCACTTAACATCAGCATTTGTCAAAAAAGAATGTCTATTTATTTATATATTTCCTGCCCCATCTGTAGTTGGTAGGAAGGTAAATCAACTTAAGTTAGTAAATTCAGTATTGATTACATCCTTAGACGTTTTAATAATTTACACAAGTAAAATATTGATCCGCATTTAGACAAAATTAGTTACCGAGCAAAATGGAACCGTTTAATTAATCAGCACCTTTACACCCACATTTCCTATATTGCAGTTTTATTTGTTCAAACCTTTCATGTGAGGTATTCAAAAACGTTTATCTCTTAAGTGACCATCTTGCTACAACTTTGTCTTGAGATAGGCTTTATTGTCATCGTCTTTGTAGTTTTATTCATCTTTTTTTTTCGTAAGATATTTGCAGTTTACTCTTATATTAAACACATAATTTGTTTTAGCATAAACGTATATAATAGCAAGAGTAATCAATGAATCATAGATACCAGTGGATCATGTAAAAATATAAATGGAAGAGATGAATTAAATGGTTAATTGACATCTAGATTTGTTGTGAATTCTTTATCCCTGTTTTCAATCTTTTCTTTTATTGTATCTCAATATTAAAATTTTCAAACAGTTGTCGTCATTTCTAACTGAACGGCGATAATAATAATAATAATAATAATAATAATAATAATAATAATAATAATAATAAAACAAGCTGACGTACACAAACACCGTACCCATCAGTGGCTACGTAGTGCAGGACAGAAAGCTGAAACTGAAGGTTTTATCCTTGCTGCACAGGACCAATGCTTGTTAAATAGAAATTATCAAGCACATATACTAAAATATTGTGTTAGCCCAAAATGCAAATTCTGTGATAAGTATCCAGAAGCATGATCATTTTGTATCAGGTTGCACTGTATTGGCACTCACTGACCACCCAGACCAGGTTACAGACATAAGACCTGTTACAAAGAAAAAAAACTGCCTCCCTATTGATATGGCAGTCCCTGCTGACTGCAATGTATCTTTGAAGATATTCAAAAAGCTGTCAAAATACAAGGAACTTGAAATAGAAATCTCAAAAATGTAGCACATGGGAACATCAACAATCCCTGTTGTGCTTGGAGTCCTAGGATTGTTTGGAAAAAAATTCAGTAGACTATTTGAAGGGATCCCTGGAAGCCCATGCCTTAAAGAGATACAAAAATTGTTCCCAAATCCTTGCGTGCGGCACTTTTTGGAAAGTGCCTGAAAACCATACCACGGGTTGACCCAGTCCTTGTGACTCAAATTGGGTAGGCTTAACCCTTAGGGGCCGTCGATAGCTGTGCTAGCACGAAGTCACAAGTCATCGTGGCCGAGGGCTTGAGCGTGCTGGCCTTTTTCAAATTGTTGTTCACACTAGATAACAAGCTCTTTCCCAGAAGCTGTAGCTAAGGTTTGCTTTGCATTGTTGCAGTATAAAACACAAGTGTGATCTCTAGGTGTTGAATAAAATAGGTAACTTCATGAGATCGCTAAAAAAAACATAGCATGATGAAAAAGACGGCAAACTTGACGAAAACAAAATTTTATCTTCTAAATGTTTTTGTTATTATTAAGAGGAAAGATCAATGTTTATTTTAATTATTTTTCTAAATGTTTCCTTCTTTTTAGAACATTCTGAAGTTTGATTTAAAAATCCTTGTTTCTCTTTGTCTCACCGGGACTAGTAAAATAACATTTTTTAGCTGTTTTTTTTTTTTTTTTTTTTTTTTTTTTTTGTATGACACACATTAATTTGGAAAATCTTGCAAAAATAACAATAATTGTCGGATGTTAATGAAACTTTCAGAAACTATTCACAGATGATCGAAATTACTATAAATATGTTTTGTTTTTTTGGGTTTTTTTATTAAAGGCAATGGAGAAATATTTTTTTATATTTATTACTCCCCGCCACCCATAACTAATTTTATGAATACTCTAGAAATTCGATCGTATCCAGTTTATTAATTACAATAGTTAAAAGCACAAGGATTTCAGGAATGCAAAGGATTTTTTGTTGTTGTTGTTTGAACCCCGCGACTAACTGAAAATCAGCTCTGAATTGTAACATAGAAAACTCAATAAAACAAAGATATTTAATTTCAAATGCTTTTATTTGCTTTTAGTTGTTTTTATGAATATGGAAAATATTTTATGAAAGCATAAAAATTTTTCGATAAAAAATGAAGTTTAAATACAATTATTTGTTGTTTCTTTACTTATAATAGATTTTTACATTTCAGTTGTTAAAATATTAAATTAGTTAAAAATCGCATCCACTTTCGTAAGTGTCCTAATGCGATAGATATTTTTCTAGCGCGTTGTAAATTGTATCGTTTGGACTAATCAGAAGACACGCAATAATTAAAAAATATAATTTTGTGTTTATAATCGGACTGTAATTATAAAATACGGAAGACTAACCAGAATACAATTAAGTTGCGTTATTTGTGTTAAGCATTGTTCTCCGCTGTAACTTTACTTTTGCGAAACACGTGTGGAGAAGTTAATTTGATTTTTCAATTTCGACTGAAAAGGGTACCTACAAGTATCAGTATCATCGTATGAAATTTCTATGATCATATTTTTATATTAATTTCAGTTATGACATTTTTCCATAAATGAAATATCAAAATTTTTAATAAAATGAATGGGAATACAAATAATACAGTAAAATGTAGTAAGTGTACATAAAATTATAGTATTTTATGTACACTTCAGATAAAATTTCATAAGAAATAAATTAATTAGATAAATTTCTTATGAAATTGATGTGGGGCCAAAGTCGGGACCACAGAAGGAAAACACGGAACACGGATTAGATGTAAGAAAGATATATTAACAACAGGTTACAAGGATAGTGTAAGCGGAGCTTACTATAAGTTAGTGTCCAACACTGGTAGTCGTACGCGGCTCTCTCTGTCTCTCTCTCTAAAGTGTTGTGTCGCATACTTAATATAGACCTGGAAGAGTCTATTGTGTAGGTAGTTCCGGTCTCACAATAGAAATTTAATCTCACTCTTACCAATCTTATTTTAATTTCGTTATAATATATTTTCCATAATGCATCGTAAACGTAAAGGTGAAAGCTAAGTACAAAACAAAAAATAGAGCGCTGAAAGTTTTCCTTAAAAATAACGAGGTAAATAATTTGTTCACTTAAATCTAAATAATTTCACTTTTCTCCTTCCGTAGAACAAATTATCCTCACGTAATTCGTCAATACGTCTTTCATCACCTGTCAAGTGACGCGAAAGGTTATGACCTGCTTTGTTTTATTTTCAAACTACATCTTAAGCTTGGTTCAAAATATTTTAAATAAACATTATAATTTCTGATTTTCTTGAAATAAGTTTTGAAAAAATGATAATTAATTTTTAAAAAAAGAGATTTTTATATTTTTTTTTATAAAATGGAAAAAAAATAGTTGTCATGATTGATTATCTGTCATTTTTGCTAACTCAAAAAAAAATAAATGAAAATTTCGGACGTGATAGGAACAATTAAAAAATGTAAAAAAATTACCCCCAAAATACTTTGATCTTTCCTCTTAATAATAACATAAACATTTTGACGATAAAATTTTATTTTAAAATAAAATTCGTCAAGTTTGGCGTCTTTTTCATTATGCCATGCTCTTTCTTAGTGATCTCATGGACGTACCTAAATAACAACAAATGCCTCTGAGCAGGCGTCTGCAATAGGGACTGGGTAGCCGCCCCAGTAGACGCGTATCCTCGAATACGAGTGCCCAGCTATAATAATAATAATAATAATAATAATAATAATAATAATAATAATAATAATAATAACAGCAACAAAAATGGACCGACTATTTTTCCGGGATCTTTAGCAATAGATCGGATAGATGAGTTCCACTTGAGGTGTTGACAGCAAACGCAGAAGGCATAAATTTAAGAACTCTTAGGCAAGGGAATAAATGAAAAGCGAGAATAAAGGACTATTTAGTGGAAAAGGAGAAAGCAAAATCGCCTGCACTAGGGACATTCCAAGGTAGGAGCTATGAATTGGAGATATTCATAATCAAGCAAGCACAGAAAGTTAGATATCCAGAAAGTGTTTTTAAAGACAACGTAAAATATGGCACCGAAATCCGAAGCTGAAAGACGACTTACAAAATTAAAGGAAGTATTAAGAAGAAAAACGAAGAGATACAGAATACTGAACCAATATATAATATCAGCCCTGCCTTATGTTAGTGAACGTTGGACAAGATTCTCATAGGTGACTTGAGGCTACAGAGAAATGATGCCACTGAAAGACGCTGAAAATACAATAAGATCAATCAGAAAGTTTGAAGGGAAAAATAAACCAAAAGAAAACTTGTACTTCAGAACAAAAAGGCTGAAATTTTCTTTGACAGCTAATGTAATAAAGAAAACTTGGAGAATTTGACACTCACAGAACACAGCGAGGGCAACTGAGATGGAGGGAAACCGTGTGAAATAGATGGCAGATTATAGATTAGGACGGAGAGTAAACGGAAAAGCATTGCTTAGTTCTACAAAGGATAGGAAGTTGTGAAGATCCGTGATCGTCTATGTCTTGAAAGGACATATAAAAGAATAGGGCATATATATATAACTTTATAAGAAATTTGGCGTTAATCTATTCGATGGGATTGAAGAAGAGAGAACAAGAATCAAGGCATTTTGATAAAGTCATAAACTTAGGTAACTTTTCTTCAAAAACATTTATCGAAAATTTTATATAAGAATTCTTTTTTTCAATGATAAAAAAATATTTACGCGAGGAGTGGCGGTGGGGCAGTGCATTTAATCTGAAAAGCATCTTTCAAAAAAACAGTTGCAGTTTCATAACGACAGTCGAATTATACACCTATTATTTATATCCGGGTAAGTACGGACACTTCTGTTATAATTAAAGAAGTAATATATATATATTTATATATATATATATATATATATATATAGATAGATAGATAGATAGATAGATAGAGAGAGAGAGAGAGAGAGACATTACTATACCTGTATTTATTCTTTCGTTTACTGTGGATAAAAAAACAATTTTAGTCTCACTCTGTCTCTCACATACAGACACGACTAAACATACACACACACAAACACATACACAGATACCCAGACATGCAGACACACACATCTATCTATCTCTCTCTCTTTCTCTCTCTCTCTCTCTCTCTCTCTCTATATATATATATATATATATATATATATATATATATATATATATATATATATGTTTACGACCAGCTCAAATGTCTTTTTAAAAAGTCTGACATTCAGCCAAATCTTAGGAAGTGGGTCGGGCCAATATATTTCTAGCACGTCTTAACATTACATGTATACACGCACCCCCCACAGACACACATACGTGTGTGTGGGTGTGTGTGCATATTCTTCATAATCTTTTCAATGTGTGCGTGTGTGTGCACGTATGTCTTCGTGTACATGTGTGTGCATGTACGTCGACGCTGTAGAGACCTGTTTATGTGTTCTCAGTTGGAATTTAAATTTGAATAACGATATATACATGTATGAATCACATATTTATAAATATGTATACACACACACACACATATATATATATGTATATATATATATATATATAAGTATATGTGTGCGTGTGTCTGTGTCTGTGTGCGCCAGTGTCTCTGTATGTGTGAAATGTTATAAATTTAAATCAATGTCGCTGTTATTTTTAATTATCCGGTCTCCGTTACTCCAATACCCTGAAGGTATCCGTGTCCTTTCAGCATATTTTTGCTTTCTTTGGTTTATTTCCAATACACACACACACACACACACACACACACACACACACACACACACACATATATATATATATATATATATATATATATATATATATATATATATATATATATATATCGTTCTTTCCTATTCTCATATATATATATATATATGTGTGTGTATTACTTTTCTTTATTTAGTCTCAGCGTCATTATTATTATTATTATTATTATTATTATTATTATTATTATTATTATTATCTTTCCTATCCTTCCCGCTTCTATTTTCCATTTTCATTCCCCCTCTTTTTCTTCTTTGAAGACTTTCTTCTGCAAATCAATCCTTTTCTCTTCCTTATCGCTTTACATCTCTTTTCTTTCTTCGCTTTCTTCATCTTGTTTTTTTTTCCATTTCTCCTTTCCTTTCTCCGTGTCGATCTTTTTTTTTTTCTCTTGCTTTTCCATTTGTTTCTCGTCTCGCCTTTTATTCTGACTTCTCTTTTTCTTCTTGTTTTTCCTCCTATTTCTTTTTTCCTTCTCTTCTTATTTCTTTCTATTATCTTCCTTAATTGTTTTTTGTCTTTTCTTTTTCTTTTTGCTTCTCTTTTTTATTTCTTTTTCTTTTTTCAAAATAATCTTACGATTTATTTTCGGATTTCTTTCTCAGACTTCTTCTTCTTCTTCATCATCATCTTTTTTTTTATCATCATTTTTTCTTTTCTTCTTCCTCTTCTTCTTCTCAATCTAATTTTCTATACTTTTATTTTTTGAACATTTCACTATAATACATATTTTACTCTCTATCTGTTGTTATTTTGTATTGCTTTTATTATTATAAGTTCCTCTCCGGCTTTTAGATGTTTCGGCCTGTTCTTTATTATCAAATCCCACCTCCTACCCGCAGCTTACAGACACGACACTTTCCTCAGCCCATTACCTTTTCTAAGCACCTGCGCACTCCCAATTATGTTAATTATCCCAAAACCTGGTTTGCGAAACAGAGAGATTCTTAAATATAGTCCCGAGTGTGTCAACCGCAAGAGGGGCAACTTGAGCTGCTATTTGGTGCATTTCTTGCCAGGTAACCTAACGAGAACTCTATCAGGATACATTTATGAATTTTGCACAAATATGATTTCAGGGCGATTGCTCTCCAAGTGCTTGTCAGTTAACATGGTCAAAATATTATTATTATTATTATTATTATTATTATTATTATTATTATTATTTCCTTTGATTACTGGTGCGTACTCATTTCTTTCCGGATCCCGCCCAGAGACTTAAGGTTAGAAATGACATCATGACATTTCCCACTGACCAATTAAAATGAAAAAATCACGCGCACACACACACACACACATATTTTACGTAGATAAAGCCCTTCGTAAAGTGTGGACTGTACTCGTGAGAACATTTTTTTTTGTATTTCTTTAAGGCACAGGCTTCCAGGAATCCCTTCAATTAGTCTACTGGAATCTTTTCCAACCAATCCGAGGACTCCAACTACATCAGGGATTGTAGATGTTCCCATGTGCCACATTTTTGAGATTTCGATTTCAAGGTCCATGTATTTGATAGCTTTTTGAATATCTTCAAAGATACATTGCAGTCTGCAGGTTCTGCCATATCAATAAGGAGGTACTTTTTTTTTGTTTGTGGTCTTTAATAACAATATCTGGGCGGTTGGCCTTAATTGTTCTGTCAGTGTGTATTGTGTAGTCCCATAGAATTGTAACAGGTCCTATCTCCGTAACCGGGTCTGGGTAGTGTTCATACCAATTTCTTTCATTTTCCTTCCCGTAGAAGCCAATTTTCCAGTGCAGATATTAGCCCACTCTGTCATGCCGGGTTTTATACTCAGTGGGTGCCAATATCGTGCAACCTGATACAAGATGATCAATTGTTTCTGCATATTTACCACAGAATCTGGGTTTTGTGCTAACACAATATTTTAGCATGTGTGCTTGTTAATTTTTAGTTAACAAGCAATGGTCATGTGCAGCTAGGATAAAATCTTCGGTTTCAGCTTTTAACCCTGTACTACGTAACAAGTGATTGGTACGTTCTTGTCCACGTCAGCTTGTTTGGTACGGGCAGAGTATTGGCCATGAAGCAGTTTATCTTGCCATTGTTTCCATATCTTGTCGGTTGCATTTGTTTTTGCTTTCTTTTTTTATGTATTTTGCAGTTTCACTCTGTGTATTATGCTTTACTTGCATTTCTTCAGCCATTTGAACTCCATTTTGAATTTGTTGGCTTCCTTTATTACGGAATAATGTCGCTTACTATTTTCATGCTCTTTGACACATATCATCATCCAGTCTTCTGGAGTTTCCTGGTATATTTGAAAGTCAATTGTTTTTAGAAGTTTTGTAAGACAGTTCTAGTTCAACTAATACTCTGCCTTCTTCCGATCTGATCATATACAAATGATCAACGTCAGCTTTGGGATGATGCATGTGGTAGCAAGTGAGATTATTATTATTATTATTATTATTATTATTATTATTATTATTATTATTATTATTATTATTATTATTTTCTTTGGTTTCTGCTATATACACATTCCCTACGGGGTCTCAAACAGAGACCTATGGTCAGAAATTTTCTCATGACATTTTCCACTGAACCATTTTGTAAAAAGCAAAAAGAAATTATTACTATCGGTTTTTCTTCTTCTTCTTCTTCTTCTTCTTCTTCTTCTTCTTCTTCTTCTTATTATTATTATTATTATTATTATTATTATTATCCCTGCTCATTCGTTCCATAGTTAACACGTTCGTTATACCCTAACACTATCTGATACATAATGGAATATTCCGTTTTGATTACGAGGAAAGACGGAAAAGATATATCAGAGACGTCAGTATCTGTCTATATTTCTGAGATCATAGATAAAGAACACCATTGGAAAATTCGTAAACTTAAGGAATCAGCACATATGCTAGTCCCAAAAAAAATCTCCCGAGCCGACCAAGCATAGAAATGAATACAATATGGGAACCAGTAATAAGGAGTACCAGAGAAAAGCGATAATAGCAACAAAAAATGTAATATGAGCCCTGGTAAAAACATGCAATGATAACAGCAAAAATTGCAATATGAGCACTTGTAAAAAATAGTTGCTGAAGACATTAGATTTATAATGCTTAGAAATTCATACAGAGATGTCCTGAAGGCACAATGGACAAAAGCGTTGGTTAGATTTAGTGACAGAACTCAAAGAGCGTGAGTTCAATACCTGGTTAAGGCAGTAGAGAACTTAGAGAAGGGAATTAACAAGGGGTAACTGATAACTAACATCCATTAGACATGGCACGTGGAACTAGAACAGTCTATCTTAGTGAGCGAAATAAAGGGTTCAGTTCGACATTCCAACCACCTGAAGAATGTCGGAGCGTACATCGGCTGAAACTTCGTAATAAATATGGCGAAAAAGATGAAGTCAATAGTCAGAATAATGTGAATCAGAGACGTCATTCTACCAATTTTACAAGATACTTTTATTTACTTAATTAGAGTGAATGAAGTTAAGTCTCCTCAGATTTCCAAGTGTCCTCCAAGAGCCCAGGAACACCGGAATATGATAATCGACAATTCTTACTTGCATTTCTCACTCATCCAATCCCGGTTATAAGAGATAATCTAATTTTATGATCGTCAATTTTCGGACTTCATGGCAGAGGTCATTATATTTTCACAATTGTTTCTTTATTTCGTCTTCACCCTTTGGGTTGCGTGTAAAACGACATCGTGTCTTCATTTCCATATTTACGACAATCAGATCCGATTGTTTTGCTCAAGCTGTCTCCAAGGGTGAACGAGAGGCAACAAATAACGGCATGTTTTTTGCACCTAAATTGCCAAGGGGGAAATCAGCATGTATTTTCGTGGCGTTGAAAGAAATATTCACTATTTCTACAAATGTTTTCAAATTAAAAGCTGCAGAAATAACTTTTTGGAAATTATTCAAGTTTACAATTCAAGAAAATATATTGAGATGCAATTCTTAAAATATTTCTGTATTTTCCTTAATCTACAGGAAGAAAAATTTGGGTAAGATGTGTGAGGCCATTATCAGTGTTTTTTTGTTTGTTTGGTTTTTCCCCCCCCCTTTTTTTCACTTATTTTCTTGATACCCGTAATTTCCTTTATATATTTGCTGGCATATTTCGACGCCATTGCAAATGCTCATTGACTCCAAGGTTCCACATTCTGGCATTTCTATCTCAAGATCTTTGAAGTTGCTTAATTTTTCAAATTTTTTGAGAGAGCTATTTTTGTTAGTTGAAACTGTGACACCTTTCAAGAGTCACGCCTTTTCAACATTATTTTTTACGATAAAAGTATTATTATTCGGCTTTGTTTTAGTTGTTGTTGGTGATTTTTTTTGTTTGTGAACAATTCTCCTAATAATCCAGAACTCTACTCAGTATTTATTTGAATTATTTGATCACAGGTTAGTGCTGTTCTCTAGATGGTTTCTATTCATCTCAGGATTTCCAGCCTCTATCTCCACGATTCCGAATTTTAACGTTCATATTTCGCGGTTTTTTTCAGTTCGATCAAGATTGCGATGTTTATCTACATTTTAATTTTATATTATTTCTATTGGGTCACGCCCAAGGGACCTAAAGTCAGAAATACCATCATGACATGCGGGGGGGATTTCATAGACAAAGTCCTTCGTAAGGTGTGGGCTGTACTCGTGAGAAAATTTTTTTTTTGTATTTCTTTAAGGCATGGGCTTCCAGGAATCCCTTCAATGAGTCTATTGGAATTGTTTCCAACCAATCCGAGGGCTCCAAATACAACGGGGATTGTTGATGTTCCCATGTGCCAAATTTTTGAGATTTCGATTTGAAAGTCCTTGTATTTTGATAGCTTTTTGAAGATATTATTATTATTATTATTATTATTATTATTATTATTATTATTATTATTATTATTTCTGTTCCATCATTATTATTTTTTGTGCAAATATTGATGCTATTAACCAAGTTATCATTCATCGGTTACCAAGCTAGATGCCTCTACCTTAGGTATGCAGTTTTTTTTCCGATTAGTAAATTTTAATATTTCTGCCAAGAGACAAAATTATTCAATAAATCCTCTGCACTGATCTACTCATAATACAGCATTCGATAATTACCTGAATCAATCCATTGTCCAAGTCATTCTCTGATTGCTTCCTAGTCTTTGACCATCAGAATTTCGCGCATTTGTCGTTGTCTCTGATACTGAATTATGATTCCAACCGGACCAATCCTGACATTCGGTGGAACACCTGCCGGGCGAGACATTTTCAACATCGGTACCAGTTTCTTTAACCCTAGAACACTAACCATCAATTAAAGTTACACCACTACTAACCATCGGTATATCATACCCGATTTTGAAAATATCAAAAAAATATTAAATATAAATCTTTATTTGAAATATTTTACATGCAAACACTTCAAACTTTGAACTTTGAGTTAACATTAATAGGAACTAGAAAACAAATTATTTAGGTAAGAAAATTAGGTACTGAAAATTGTAATTAAAAATAGGAAAATTTGCGCTGGGTACTATATACCCATGGTTAATGTTCTAGGGTTAACATTATTTAAATTGTTTTAAGGTTTGTTTTAAAGTTAAATCCTAACCAATACACCATCTCCAGAAGGATTGTCGACTAATCGAAATCGACCCCCACCTCATGACTTTTATCATTCTGATTTCTCGTCCACTACAACTACATTTTATCTTCCTTGAAATTAAGGAAAATAAACCTAAAAAAAAATAGATCGAAATTCATTCAGTCTGTAAGGCAGCGCTGGGGCCTGAAGAATTGCCTATAGAGCGGAAAGTGCCAGAGCGAACCCACAACGCAACTATCAACCCATGATTCTAAATTCACGGTTATCATTATTTACGTTATTCGGAATATTGTCCTCATCTTTGTAGCCATAATTATTACAACATGACACGTGGAACTAGAACAGTCTACACCAGTGAGCGAAATAAAGGCTTCAGTTCGACATTGCAACCACTTGAAGAAGGCAGGGGCGTACAACGGCCAAAACGTTGTAATAAATATGGCGACAAAGATGAGGACAATAGTCCGAATAATGTAAATAGTGTACATAATACCTCATCTCAGAAATATAGACAAATACTGAAAGGTCGAAACGTTGCAATAAGTATGGCGACAAAGATGAGGACAATAGTCCGAATAATGTAAATAATAGTGTACATAATACCTCATCTCAGAAATATAGACGGATACCACGGTTATCATTATCTGTATTTTTGTATTTTGCCTTTTCTTTGTCGTGTGTGAGTTGCCATCAGGTACGAACAAAAGGCTTCAAGAGACAAAAAACCTAGTTTTGTATCAGGCGATGCAAACGGGTGAGATACAATGTAATCAGAATGATAAAAGATATGCCATTGCAGCTACCGTATGGAGAGAAATCTACGTAAATTGTACCCATTAGTATGATCTTGTAACATTTCACACATTTTAGGCTTACTAGAAATTTGATCGATATATCTGTTAGCTCATTTTGATAGTATTTACAAAAGCCTCAATACCAACAGTTCATGTTTATTGTTTTTTTTTTTGTTTTTGTTGTTGTTGTCTTTCGATGATCCATTCTATTGATTTCTGTCTCCATGTCTTTGCATTTACTTAGTTCCTCAAACGTTATCACAGATGTATTTTTGTCCGCTGTGGCTGCAACATCTATCAGAAGACAAGTACTTTCAACATGATTTTTCGCCGTTATATTTGTTAGATTTTCCTGTATTTCTCTTTCCGTCTAGACACTGAAACTCAAAAGGATGCTTACCTCATCATTCTGTAATACTTGTGGTGGCATATATTGTCACCAACAATTCTCTGTACGATGGAAGCGGAATGCACAGTA
>OZ010588.1:7357962-7377962 GCA_963932145.1 Acanthosepion lycidas
ACTAAATATTACATTTAATTACAGATTCAATCAACAATGTATTTTCCCTGATTATCTATGACTTCCTTCCATCTATTAACAAGCTTACTAATTCCATTACTGTAAAATTCTTTTGGCTTTGATTCGAAGAACTCACAAGTGTCAGTTTTAATCTCTTCCTATGTTACAAAAGCTGTTTTTTTCCAAATGATTCTGTAAGCTCCGAAACAAATGGTAGTCTGAAGGAGCAAGATCGGGAGCATAAGGTGGATGAGAAATCTTCTCCCAACCAAGTTCTTCGATCTTTTGTGTCGTGATTCTTGCTGTGTGGGGTCGCACATTGTCCTGATAAAACATCACCTCTTTTTGATTCACTAGAGCAGGTCTTTTTTTCCTCAAGGTGTGGTTCAAACGCTCTAATTGCTGACAGTATATTTGAGCATTAATTGTTGCATTAGGTGGTAAGAATTCAAAGTGGATTATTCCTTGGCGATCTCACCAGATTGAAAGAAGAATCTTTTGCCCATGAAGTTCCCTTCTTGGCTGTGGCTGGGATCCTCCCCCTTTACCAAGCCACTGTCTACGACGCTTAACATTTCGATAAAAGATCCATTTTTCGTCGCCAGTCACAAGTCTATCCAAAAAAGATGAAACAAATTGGCGAGAATGGAGAGAAGAGCAGATGTCAACTCGGGATTTGAGGTTGTTTTCAGACAATTTATGAGGCACCCATTTTCCAAGTTTAGGAACTTTTCCAAGTTGTTGAAGATGACGATGATCAGTTGTATGGTTTGAACTGAGAACCACTGTCAATTCCTCAACTGATGAAGCAGGATTTTCTTTAAGGGCTGCTTTAAGAAGCTTTTCATCAAACTCAACCCGGACGTCCGGTTCGATCTTCATCTTCAAGGGTGAAATCTCCACCACTGAATTTTGAAAACCATCTTCTGCAAGTTCTTTCATTCACACATTCCTCTCTATAAATTGAGTTAATGTTTCTAGCCGCTTCGCCTGCTGAGTTTTCTTTCTTGAACTCATAAAACATTATGTGTCTCAAATAACTCTTGGGTACTTCCCTGTTAGCAGGGTTTTAATCAAACAAAATTTAATTTTATTGTTCTCTGAAATAAAATTTGATCAGTTTAAATGCCTCTAAACATAAGAATAATGTTCAGCTCCATTAGACATTATAAAATACTCTTTAAATTTCGTTCATTTTAACAAAAAGTTAAAATTCGAACAGAACTTATGGGATGACCTGATATATATATATATATATATATATATATATATATATATATATATATATATATATATGAGGTGGTGCTGAAAATTTCTTACTTCGACCAATTTCCTAAAATCACGAAAAATTTTAAAAGATCCGAATTTAGTTTTGACGAAATTCTTGATGAGAGAGATTTTTTCATCAGTCACTTGTATATAGATGTTGTCTGCAGGAATATTTGTATAGTGTTTATTATTACGTGCCTGAATTCCTTTCGTTGTTTTTTGTTTAGATCGCTTTTAAGTTAATACTAACGGGTTCATTCTGTATTATTTATAAAATAAAGAAAAGATTAAAATAAGAATCGAATTATAATTCGAGATAGATAGATAGATAGATTTTCAAATGATATAATTGCTTAGCGCCAAGCATTAGTGCTTCTTATGTAGTGTATATTAATGATTTCAATAAATTTATTTGACTCTGACGAGTGGTGTATCCTGAAACTTGAAGTTGGAAAGGTAAGTCTTTTGTACTTTTCTTTATTTATTTATGTAGTAATTTATCATATCTTTCTTTTTATTTTATCCATTTTGATTTTAAGACATTTTGGGTCAAAGGATCACATCCATATTCATATATAGGTCAAGCTGGTTTATAGATTGGCCCGTTACCAATTTTTTTCATAGATGTATGTTCTGTTTCATGTATAAGTCGACTTCAATATATTTTTTAGGCTAAACAATCAAGATTTTTTTTTTGTATATGTGAGTCGATCTTGTCTGTCGGTTCAAATAAATGTTTTTTTTGTGGAAGAAATAATCAGGTTATCTTCTATAAACGAATCACAGTGAGTGTGTGTATATATATATATATATATATATATATATATATATATATATATATATATTATAATTAATATATATATATATATATATATTAGGTTGGTGCAAAAATAATGTCGTTTTCTCATATAGTAACATGTGTGAGAAAACGATATTATCTTTGCACCAACCTGATATTATAATTATAATATAAGGTCGAAGTATGAAGGACTGTCTTCTTAAAAATAAAAACAAAAATACTAAGGAACTCCGGATTATGCACCCAATATATATATATATATATATATATATATATATATATATATATATATATATATATATATATATATATTGTCATCCTCAGACTATGTGAATAAACACGCCATTGATTAACAGGGAAGGGCTTTATAATATTATTAGTAATAGTCATTGTTTACAAATTCGCACAAATTCGTTTTTCGGGTGCGTATATATTGTCATCCACAGACTGACTGTTCGCTGTTTTATAGATTGGCTCGTTAGCAATTTTTTTTTCACAGCTCATCAGTGTGGCGAGATATCCGATTGTTTCAAGCCGGGATCGAAAGCCAACAGTCGGAGATTTCACCCTAAGCAATCGGCGCACTGTTGAAAAAAAGGCGAATTTTTACGTACTTACTCTGTGAATAAACACGCCAATGACTGACAGTCAATTAAGGGAAGAGCCTTGTAATATTAGTAGTAGTAGTAGTTCCTTATCATATATATATATATATATATATATATATATATATATATATATATATATATATGTATATGTGTGTGTGGGGGGTGTTTTAGGATATTAAAACAAGAATGTTAAAAAAATCGCTACACAATGCCAATTATGTTTCGTTACAACAAATGTGTCTCCTCAGGCGTCATATTTTTCGAAAAAAAAAAAAACAGAATTTAAAATAGGCATGTCGACTTTACCATGAATGACCAACCGAATATAACCTACGTTAAATTCAAACTCACAAAAAAAATTTTAATATAGGTCATGACACGAAGTTGTCAGCATATAAATAGTAGACAATTGCATTGTGGACAAATACAAATGGTTACATTATTTCGGAAGTTGTATCGAAGTCTGATGTTTAACTTTCCTAAGAAGTAAAAGCAAAAATGTAGGGAGGTAATTTAACCAAATGCTAACTAGTTATATGCTCAGTCAGCTTCCTATATAACATTTTGCAGTTGATAAATAAAAGGCCCCTTTAAGAATCTGGTAAATAACTTAGCCGTTTCAAAAAACGAAAAAAAAAAAAAACAGATGATAAATACAAAACTATTTTGGCAAATTAATATACAGCCGTTAAGTAAAGACCATCCATATAAGATGTTAATAATAATAGTAACTAATAAATGGGAGATGTTAAAATACTAAATAATTGTACATCCATAGAAGATGTTAATAATACTAACTAAACGTAAAAACTGAGCTATATTAAATCAAAATGAATCTTACAAATAAAATAGTAAGCCATATAAGGTGCACAGCAGTTAATCTCCTGATCATTACTATAAGAAAAAGTATTATCTAATTCAAAGTTTAAATATGCTGTGAGGTAAAATGTAGACTATGCCTACAATTTACAGTCCATTCAATTCTTTGCTTTAATAACATTTTATCAGAAAATCTGATAATTTCTAATTTTTCATGTAAGCATAGAAAACAGGTTTCATTTAAAGATCTACATGTTCTAGCTTGTTAAAATTTTGACATATTTAATATAAGCTTGGAATATATCAGTAACAATATGAAAAATAATGCTAACCCAATATATATTCACCCCAGTTCTAACCACCCTTCATCTGTAATAAAACATATACTCTCAGCTATAGAATTTATTAGAAACAACACATTTGAGAAAGGTGTATTTTATAAATAATAGCGGTGTTTATAATACTGTTTTTTAAAAAATAGTACTTACAAGTACAAAAACAAACAAAAAACAGAAAATGATGAGGATAATTATCGTCCACGTCCTGACAGCATATCACACATAAAAGAAAGAAGATTATTTGAAAGAATTCCGCTGAAGATTTTTCGGCTAATCACTGGATTTCGTTTAATTACCCAAAGATAAATGCTTAAAATTAGCAGATATTGGGAGCAAAATACGACCTTATTCGAGAAAATCAAAGTTGTTTTTAGTTCCCCCAATGAAAGGTCCAGGAGTCACTCAAGGTAAAGGATTACTAAATTATTTAATTTGTTTGTTTAACGACATATCAACTCCTTATGGGTCGTTTAAGGCCGAAAGTTAATTTTTTGGACCTTCGAAGTAATAAAAATATATGTTATTCTGCTTTCACAGCTGAATACTTGGTAAATAATACTTAGCTTTTCTGCATGTACCTGTTTATGTAGACACAATTACTAGAGGAGGTTATATGTGTGTGGTATGTTCTAGTTTTGTTATGTTTTGGAATACAGTTAGATTAAAGAAATTATAGGATAGTATATGGATTAATGGCAAAAATGATATAGTGAGTACAGGATATACCTGGGGCCTTACTTCGGCAATCAGTTGGAGATTCGTCTCCGGCTAAGCTGGTCGAACTCTCGGGCACAGAGGAACTCAGGCGAGGCTATGCCGAAGGCCAGAGTCTCGTCTGGCCTGGTAGATAGCTACCCGGCCCATGTTTTTTACAGTGTATACGGGTAATTTTTGCGCGAGCCTACGGGCTCGGTTTTACTACGCATTACATAACGGCCTTGTGCCACATCCTGCTGTGCGCGGTGGTGAGGTAAATAACCTATCATAGGCAATTAGTTGGAGATTCGTCTCCAGCTAAGCTGGCTGAACTCTCTTCCCGAAGGCAGAGAGGAACCCAGACGAGGCTGTGCCGAGGGGCAGAGTCTCGTCTGTGGGTGTAGCCATCTACCCAACCCCGTTCTTACGGGGAATGTTTGCCCGAGCTCGCGGGTTCGGTTTTAACCCCGCATTAAAAACGGCCTTGTGCCACATCTTGTCTCGCTAGGAGCTGAGGTAAATAACCTTACTTCGGCAATTTTTTGGAGATTCGTCTCCGGCTAAGCTAGTCGAAGTCTCTGCCTTCTGGCCGAGAGAAATCCAGACGAGGAACTGCTGAAGGGCAGAGTCTCGTCTGAGTGTAGTAGACAGCTACCTGACTACGAGGAATTTTTGCCCGAGCTTACCGGCTCGGTTTTACCCCGCATTAAAAACGGCCTTGTGCCCCATCCTGCCTCACGGGAAGGTAAGGTAAATAACCTTGCTTCGGGAATTACTAGCCTGCCACCGGATTCTCTGTCTTTCAGTCGTGTGTTCTTTTTTTTTCTTTTTTTAAATAACCTCTTTTTTTTTCATCTACGCGCTTGTTGCTTTTTCTTCACTTAAGTACCACCCTTTTCTGTTTGTAACCCCTCTTTAAAGATACAACTGTTTTGAACATAATTTTATGGTTATCAACAAAATATATTTTGAACGCAGTTGTATGTCTTCAACTACAGGTAAAATGCAGTGTTGGTAATTTTACTATAAATATGTATTGATGCTAATTTTTAATATAAAAATGTATTTTTATACTTTCATAGTGTTTTGTTTTTCTTTAGGGGTTTACTGTTTGTCCATAGTTGGGACCCTAACAGGTGCTACCACCCTAAGTCAGGTAAGACCTGGAAACAACAGCAATTAAGAGGTAGTTCCACGCTCTTTAAAACCTCCAATCTCTTGATCAGCGGCTTTCTTGCCAGATGTAGAATATTGTCATAGCCAAGACTATATCAAATTATGTTATTGCATGAACTTAAGGGCAGGAGGTAAGACGTGACCACTATGAAGATATGTAGGATAGATAATGATTAACATAGGCAAACATTGTACTGATCTGTGAAGTTTACTCTTGGGACTTTCTTTCATAAAGTAGCGGCTTTTGGAAAAAAGCTGGCAAAGTGGAATACAAAAGGAATGGGTATGATTCGTGCCTGTGTATACAGCAATGTTGGTCTTTGATGTGAAGGTCTGAACTGGGGGGAAATAAGATATCTAACTCATCCAAACTCGATAGATTAGCGAGAAGCTTGTTACGTTTTATCCGTAGGGGAGAGTTAAAGAAAAAATATTCATCACCCAGAAGGCCGCGGAGACGTCTCTAGACAATATCAAGCCTGGAAGGACCCTGGAAGTTTTGGATTGGCAGGTCTAGCCCAAATATATCAGCAGTACTACAGTTGCAGACTCATCTAGTTCCTAAAGAGCTGGAGCATAGCAGAAGGAGTCCGGGACTTTCTGGAACGGCACAAGGAACTGATCATGTTTTCAACATCTTTAGCTATGATTCCTATACAAGAGTTTCCACTTTCAATATGATGTCAATTTTAGCTCCAGTCGGCCTCATTGACATTTCATCACTATAGCCAAATATCCAGGTTCTGCCCGATGAGGATTAACATTATTAATTTTGGAATAATTGAATGTGACAAACTGTTTTTTCATCCTTTGAGATCTTAGAGTCAGTTCAGAGTTAATGATTGATTCGTTTATTACGGTTTATAAAACTTTTACTGGTTATTTAAAGCCAGAAAGTGTTTTCAAATTGTAATAATTGTTTTCAGATAATAGTTTATTGATACAAGACTTACTCAGTTGGTAAAGGAGAGAAATGTATTCAGACCTTTCCAAATGTATATTTGGCGCTTTTGAATTGGAACTCGGCTCTCCAATTAAAAAATTCGCATCCATTATCCATTACACCATCTGCACACCCAAGCTCACAGCAAGGTATTCACAAACGGTCAACCCTCTAGATATTGAGCCGTTTACTTAACTTCGGTGGTCGGGAATGGGACGTTCCGGCGTAGCTCATTTGGCGTCGCTAATTCGGCGTAACCGATTCGACATTTTTCAGCGGATGGGTGATTAGGGTGTCAGATTACTACTTCATCATTATAGTCAAATTCTCTCTTTCTCTCTTTCTCTCTCTCTCTCTCTCTCTATCTGTCTCTCTTTCTATCTCTCTCTCACTCACTCTCTCTTAGTAGTCAAATTAGTACTTCGTGTTTATATGCTCCAATAGTCCAATTTATAAATATGTGGAGTTGGAGCCACTATTATATTTAAGAAAAGGAGTAGTTGGAGGCATTCCATATTTCATATCCAACTCCCCCCCGCAAAAAAAAGAGAGATGCTGATGAACGAATCAAAAAAGGGATAATGGAAGTTGAATCATTCGATCCTATTGAATTCTTGAAGGGTGTTGCTCATAATTACGAAAGGAAGAATTTCTAAAATTAAATAGTATTACGAAGTTTTTTAATTTTTTTTAAATACATTATTTTTAATTTAATATTTTAATCTACATTATTCCATTAATGTTTTAATAGGATCCTAAATACCCTAAATGAATAAAAACTCATATTGAAAGTTATGTGTTTTCAATGCTTTTTATCTTTTGGGAGTTTGCCTCCGATCAAAGTCAGTGACGTCGAAACACTCTGACGCTTAAACGGCTGTGCCGAATAGTCCAAATATTTTTACGACGCCGAATCAGCGACGCCGAAACGTACCGAACCCTTGGTGATCGTACGGTAACCGGTGTTTCAACGTGATATGGCCAGAATCCAGAACAGAGCTGTTGAATGTAGCAGTTTTAGTTTGATCGTCGAAATTAAGCAACGGGTTACTTGGTCAGGATTTAGATGAGTAACCGCTCAGGAAGAATTTCAAATTTAACTGCCTTGTGTCAGACAGTGAGGAATGAACAAAAGGAAAGACAATAGCGGACTGACAGCTTGGTATAAGTCTTTTTATAGATATAGATTCCTGTTTTTGTCTTTCCAGCTACATTTAATACATCCAAACACCTTACAAATTTATTTTTTGTTTTGCTTTACCATTTAATTTTTTTTTTTTTATTGTGGATTTATTTATTGTTTTAATGTTGTTTTTCTTTTCTCTCTCTCTCTCTCTTTCTCTTTCTTATGGCGTTCATTTTTTTTTTTAAACTGATGAGATCTCATGTTCGGGAAAAATGGTGCCCGCCACCTGTGCATACTCCACGTGTTATTAAAAGATTCTTTTTACGCCAGCGTTTTCGTTTTCAATCAGGTTTCATTCTTTTTTTTATTATTATTCTAGTCTCTTTTTACTTTTTCTTCTTATTCTTTCATGAATAATTTTCAGTCATTTATGTCTGTTTTGATCTTTTTTGTTCTTTTTTAATATCTTTTTCTTCTTTACCTTCGCGTCTTTTCTCTCTGTTCTTTTTTTTTCTTTTTTTTTTTTTTGGATCTTTAAAAATTTGTCTTTTTCACACACATTTTCTCTTTCATTTTCCCTCCGCATATTTCTATATTTTTCTTCCTCACCATCCTATTCAGTTCTCCTTCAAATCTTTCTTTATTTTTCATCTATATTTCATTTCTGTCTTTATTTAATTCATCTGCCTTTCCTTTCTTTCATTCCCATATTTCGTTCTGTCTTTCCTTCATTCCTCAATTTTTTTCTCTTTCCTCTCGTTCGTTTTTCTTTTTGTCTTTCTTTTCATTATATTTTATTCGTCATACATTATTAATTTTCTTTCACGTATTCTTCCTTCTATCTCTTCTTCCAATTTCTTTCATTCTAATTTCCTTCGTTATTTCTTTCTCTATAAATCTCCTTTTTTTCTTTTCATATGTTCTGATAGTTTTCCCTCCTCTATATATTCTCTTTTTTTTCCCTTTCTTTCTATTCTCTTGTGATTTTTTCTTTCTCTACCGTTCGGTCTTTTTTTCTCTTTTCTTTTTCTATCTTTCTGCTCCTTTCCCCTCGGTTATTTCCCCGTCTTTCCCTTTTTCTCGCAAGATTTAAATCTTTTTTCCTTCACACATTTAAGGATAAAATGCAACCAACGTTTAGTGATACTTTAAATCCTGTTACTTCGCCTAGAAATATGAAACATAACAATTCTCAATTGCACCTTTTTCAGGCATTTCACGAGCAACTTTTAATTTTATTATATTCTTTATTCTATTTCTTTTCATTCTTAACCGAGTAAATAATTTCTTTATCACAAACCTCTGTCTGTACACACACATTATATATATATATATATATATATATATATATATATATATATATATATATATATAAAATACACATAATATTTTACATTAATTACCCAACTCTGAGTTTCATGCCGAAGCAATTCTGAAGCTTTCGTATTTTAGTTTAGGGTTTACCAGCGCTTGAGAATTGCACAGACATGAAACTCAGAGTTATGCAATCAACGTAAGGTATTATGAATATTGTTAATATATATTAAATAGCTCTGTTATTTAACATTGAGCACTGTTTTTCTTACACTATAGAGTGCTTACATGTATTTGTATATGATCACTCGATGTTGCGTCTACCATTTGGTATTATATATATATATATATATATATATATATATATATATATATATAAGTGAACATAGAAGTCAACACTTAGATGCGACAGTCTGTTTCATTCTAGACGCAATCGTCAGGCCATATATTTATATATTATATTTACACACGCTCTATCTCTGATATTGAGCACTTTATCCCATAAATATACCACATCTTAAGACTATATTTCTTTATATATATATATATATATATATATATATATATACATATGTCATCTGTGAAGATTTTATCAAACCATGAAATAGTCTGTCAGCATTTGGCTTTATATTTGCATAAGCTCTATTCCGGATATTAAGTACATTTAAACTGTAAATGTAGCATATCTTTAAACCATATTTTGTCAGACACACACACACACACACACACACACACACACACACATATATATATATATATATATATATATATATATATATATATAGATAGATAGATAGATAGATATGTATGTATGTATCCAGACAGATTTTGTTAAATAATTTAGACACATTATGTCAACTTATTTTCGATAAGAAACTTTCATATTCGCGAATAAGCTTTTTTGTGCTCTTGTTAAAAGACGAGAAGAAAGCGCCGTCTTGGCTCATATTATATTTATTCCAAGTACTTTCGACGTAGCATAATATCATCTTCAGGATATTGTTAAATATAGAGTAAGTAATTAGTGTTTATGGTTGTGAAAGTCAAAAATTGCTGTGTTCATCAGAAGATTACCATTTTATATCTGGAGTCACGAACGCCGTGTAATCGCTGGTTGACAGACACCGTTTAAGGAGAGGTAACTAGGTGTGCTGTAGAAAAGTTCCCAGCTTGAGTAGTTGCTACATAAAAGAAAAAATAAAAATAAAACCGCTACGGTAAAATGGAAAATACTAAAATAAACTAGAGCTTGTAGATCTTTAAATGAACCTTTTTTCTTATGTTTACATGAAAAACTATAAATAAACAAATCTGTTGACAAAAAATCCCTATTAAAGCAAAGGAGTGAATTAACTGTAAATTGTCGACACAGTTTATCTTTTACTTTAAAATATAGTTACAGTTTAAAAAATATGTATTATCATTTCTTATAGCCATAATTTATTAGTACATAATGGTCCACTCTCTACGAGTAATTATCTTATTTTGTTTTTCAGATTTAATATTGCTATGTTTTGCCGTCCAGTTGGTATTATCAATATCTTATATAGACGTTCCACATTTTTTAATTTTATCTACAGTGGCCTTTAAGAAGGCCTTATGTCCAAACAACTTTATCTTTCTTAACAGAGGTCGCACTTTGCTTTTGGATTATTTTTTAAATTATTTAATCACCGTTGACTTACCATCGTCTGAAGAATTAAAATCAACGTATTGAAACATTAAACCTTTTGTGTAACAATTTCAACATTTTTTATTATAATCTCTTATATTAAAAATAATAATAATATATTGCTCTACTTTGTATTGAGGACTTGTATGTGCGTGTGTATGGGTGTACAGATGTGTTCACAGATTACTCGTAGTGAGACAGTGTGTATGCATGGAGAGGGGATATACACATATATACACACATGCTGACAAAAGTACACGAAAATGAAAATAGATTTAAGAACACACATCGGTCATTAAAAGATAAGCATGCCGATAACTACTCCATCAATTCTCAAACCAATCTTAATTGTTTTATAACCCTTCATGCAGAACTTTTCGCTGCCAGTTCAAGAAAGACATTTGAATCCCTAACACAAAAAAGAGAATGTCTCATATCGAGAATATTTAACGTCGAAAAACATAAAGAAAAAAATTAATTATTTTTAATAATATGTAGAAATCTCCACTTTTTGCCTGATGACGGTCGCGAGACCTGAAACGCGTGTAGCAAAATTATGGAAAATAAAGCATAATATTTTTTTAAAAATCCACACTACAACCAAAAACCTTTGCGGTTTCTCTCTTCTTTTTAATATATATATATATATATATATATATATATATATATGAGGCAAGGAAATTTATTGTCACATAGCTGATTGATGTTACCTTCTCGACAACAGAGTTTCGTAGACAGACCCGTCCATCCACTTTTCATTGGTATCCGCTATTGTCTGCTTATACTTCTTGATTTTTCTTTTGTATGCACTTATATATATTCTGTATTTGGGAAGCAGCTCCTCTTTTATACAAGTTTCATTAAAGATGACTAACAAGTTACTGCGATTAAGCATTTTCATCATTTTTTTCTTATGCTTGTATATGTGTTTTCTTTTCTGTGCATAAAGTGTCCAAATACGCTATGCATCCGAGCACTTCCGGCTATTTTATCAGCCATTATCAAGGATTTTTTATTTTACTTTTTTACTGAATATGTAAAGATGGTATAATTGTAAGCCATCTTTAAAATTAGACAGCCATAGGCATTGCACCAAGCTTGCCAGACATGTGTGGGTGTTTCGCAAGAAATGTAGTAGAAGCCCCGGTGTTAGATAGAGTATTTTGAGAAGAGTAAATTCTTTCATAGTAGTTTTTGTAAGTTGTGTCAAGAGAAAAAAAATTGGCCATTGTCACATAACTGGACAAAGACACGTAAGTGTTGCATTTGGGCAAAGGGGAAGTGGGATAAGGTTAGTCAACTTTAACTATCCTAGACATACAGTCAACGATGAAATTATTCGTACACTCATGAATTTTGAATATTTTTATCCATTTCACAGAATCTAATGCCGTATGATGCCAGTTTTTTTTTTATTTTTATTTTTTAAATATGTTAATAACCACACAAAAGAAATATAAAACTCAATTTTCAAGACAATATGTTCAATACAACAAATTCAACAGTTGAATTATGCAAAATAGGAAAAGACAAAATTATTATTTATTAATGATAAATAGAAATATCTGAAAAATATTCACAATATCAATAGTCAATAGGATGGCCTCTTATCTTTATAACTTGCTGCAATTGTTTTCTAAAGTTTTTGATGAGATTTGAAGAAGCCTTTTTCTGGGGTTTCTTCCATTCTTCAATTGATACACGTTATAACGTGAAGGTTTTTAGGTGACCGACGCGATGTATTCGAATTTTCAATTCTTGAGCATTTTCTTAAAATATTCCGTCAACCGATATGGTCAAATACTTAAGTTCTTAATATACAACACTGACACTGACTGTAAAAATAAAAAAAAATACTAAAGTATATTTTAAAGGAACGATTCAACCTAGACTTAGGCACAGTGGAGTAATGGATAGCAGCTCGGAGTTCGAATTCCAGTTGAGTTCCTTACGTTGACGAATACCCTTTGCAATGGTATAAATCCATCTCTTCTCACCACCATTTTTGTGGCATTCTCTAAGCCGGCTTTTTTGTGTTCTTATCTCACTAATATTTTCAAAGTCTGTTTTAATTGGGTTTTTTTTTTTTAATTTTTGTCCAACGTTTTTCGTAATTTTCCAAAATAGTATTATCACCATTAATTAACAATACCTTACTTAAGTAGCAGAACAGACTGGGTCCTATAGCCTTGGATGGCAACCGATCTAGAAGAAGGAAAAATTCTGATTTCAAAATTAGACTGGAGCGAGTTGGGCTCCATGAAGCTATCTTACCCAGGAAACACGGCTTCAGTACATGAGCTGTTGTTATGACGCTAATGGATTGCGTGTTACAAAATCCATCCTAGATTAAACGTTTTTTAACGAAATTTCAATATAGAGAATCACTGTTTTGAATGGGTTAATACTGGGTTGGCGAATAAGTCGTGATACATATCTCCTGGTTTTCAATTCAACACCAGTATTGAAAGTTACACCGCGTAAGGCAATGAAAAAAGATCGAGAAAGATGAAAATCTGATGTTGCCAAGTCTGGCGAGTACAGAGGATGAAATACACTTCCAATCGAATTTCTTGAATAACGGTTTTGGTCATATTGCCGATATGAGGACGGGCTTTGTCGCGTTGAAGAAGAAGACCAAAAAGTAATGAAATTAAGAAAAATCATATATATATATATATATATATATATATATATATATATATATAAGTCTATATTTCTGAGATGAGGTATTATGTACACTATTTACATTATTCGGACTATTGTCCTTATCTTTGTCGCCATATTTATTACAACGTTTTGGTCTTTCAGTATCTGTCTATATTTCTGAGATGAGGTATTATGTACATTATTTACATTATTCGGACTATTGTCCTCATCTTTGTCGCCATATTTAATACAAAGTTTCGAACCTTCATATTTATTACAACTTTTCGGTCGTTGCACGCCCCGGCCTTCTTCAGGTGGTTTGGAATGTCGAACTGTATACTTTATTTCGCTCACTGGAGTAGACTGTTCCAGTTCCACGTGCCATGTTTAATGGATATCAGTTATCAGTTATGGAGAGGGGAATTAACAGGAGATAACTGATAGCCATTGCTCCTTTCCTTCACATCTGCAAAGTTTTCTATTGCCAACGTTACCAAACATTTTTCAAAGATAGTAAATTATTGCATTGACCCTAGCCTCCCCATATATTAATTTAATAGAAAACTTGAACTTGAAGTTTTTCATTTAAACAGATCTATATGATAATAAAAAATGAATTTTTTTTTTATTTCACCCTAAACAAGGAGGAAATGCCACTAGTTTACAGTAGGGTTACATGGAGTGAAAGTGAAAGAGAAGACTGAGAATAAAGAGGATTGACAACAGGAAAAAATGAACAGGGAAGCAAGTAAAGAAGCGGGGAAAGAAATGGCGTTTGCATTTAGTTATTTCAATAGTAAACTGGTGGGACCTAAATGCCAATCTAGTATCACATTAAAATTCATGCACCAGAAGAAAAATCTTGTCAGAGCAGTTGCCATGAAAATATTTGTTGAAAAGTCAGAGGGTAGCCACGCTACGTAGGTGAGAATGAGAAAGTGACTGAAGTCAATATGTCAGGTCAGGATCGATTACATTAGAAATCCTTCATTGGATTTTTCAAGAACCTCGAGATGACTAGCAGAAACACTAGACCAGATATGGTTACAGTATTATTCGAGCATAATAATCCCAGGTAAACAACATAAATAAATCGGCTGTATGTAATGTCAAAGAAAAAGAATAATAGAAAAATTAAAATCAATGTTTGAAAGATTCATGAATGTTGTAGATAGTCTAAAAGCTAGTCTTAACCTGTTAAATAATAAAATAATCTCACTTCCAATGGGATTTTGTGTCAATATTCTGGAGCATGTTACTATGATCTAAATCCTTTGGCTTTATGTATATTTTGTACTTTGTATAACACGTCCATTCAACAAGTTATCAATATTTGATGAGGCACGGTGGAGTAATGGATAGCGGCTTGGATTGAGGAATCGGAGAGACGAGTTCGAATTCCAGTCGAATCCATTACGTTACGTGCTAATACCCTTGGGAAAGGTAGGAATCCTCATATTCTCCTCCAGTTATGGATAAATAGCAGGGCAGACCGGGTTCTATAGCCTCGGGTGACAATTGATCTACCTTAGAAAGAAATGGCAACCTACTGCGGGAAAAATCTGACTCGTCAATTAAGTATCGAAAGATACATGATCGCCTAAGCGTGTATCACGCATGGCACATAACTGACGTAAGGACAGATATCATAAGATAAAATTCCTTTCATATACTGCGCATAGAAATCGTTATTTAATAGCATACCAATGTCAGTTTATTAATAGCAATTTTAATGCATAAAGTCAAAAGAAATATTGTATTGCATTTTTTAAATAATTATTTAATTCTAATTTATAGCAATTCATTATGAGTCCTTGTATTTCACTCTCCCTGTATGTAAATATGTGTGTATCTTACGTGTAAATTTCCAAACGTATATGTGATCGAGTGCTCGGTCACACATACAAACATGTCTCAGATCTTTAGAATATTAATTAAAGTTGATAAGCATAAATTCCTTCGTCATAAAAATATAAAGAAAAATGAAAAAGAAAAAAAACATTTAAAAAAGAAAAAAATGTGTTTTACTTTTGTCTATATTTCCTTCGTTTCATTCAAAATTCCAATTCACGTTCTTGGTATGAGTGAGATCATGTGTAAAACTGTGTTTCACAGAACGTGACTGCATCGGAATATATATATATAGGCAGCAATTTTTCATTAATACATGCTTCATTAAATAATATAGACGAGTTTTGTCTATTTTAAGTAAGTTCGTTTCATATTGTCTGATAAGCTTAATAGCATCATCATTGAAAGACGAAAGGAAATCACCATATTGATACATGTTTAAATCCTATCTAAGCTTTCGTCTTTCAAAGTTACAAAAATTTACATAATTGATTTAAAAAAATAAAAGAAAGATTAAATGGAACAAAGGAAATAAGCAATTGGACAAAAGTTAAGGAACGATGTTAATAATTTGCATAAACTTTTAATTTACATTGTTAAAATAACTCGATGGAGCTTTTCAACAATAAGTAAAATTTCATTTATCATTAGGACTTTACTTTTAAGCAATATAGCAAATTCTACACGCAAAACGCTCTCTTTTGAAGAAAAAAACTCATTATCGCTATCAAGAAAAAAGTCCATTTCAGAAATTTCTGATATTGTTCATAAGTCTAAAAGTGCCGTTCATCTTGTAATTAGCAGGTATAAAACCGATAAAACGTTAGATGCACAAACAAAAACCGGCAGACCTCCAACAACATCGCAAAGAGAAGATCGAAGAATTGTTAGAATATCTACAAAAAACCGTTCTGAAACTGCTACATCAATTGCCCGTAAATTTAATGAAGAGACATAATAAAATCTCAATGAAAATGGGTGCTCGCAGGTTAAAAAATGCAGGATTGCATGGCCGTATTCCAGCTTCGAAGCCTTTCATTTCAAATCGAAACTAAAGGGCACGCCTGGAGTATGCGAGAGAACATGTTGTTTGGACTGACGCACAAAGGGATACAGTTCATTTCAGTGACGAGTCCAAATTTACTATATTTGGTTCTGAAGGCAAAACTTAAGTACGCCGTAGAACAGGTGAAAGACTGTCTTCTCAATGTGTCAAGAAAACCGTTAAGTTTGGTGGCGGCAGTGTGATGGTGTGGGGAATGATTTCATCTGTAGGAGTTGGCCCTATCATCCGCGTACATGGCAATATCAATGCTGACATTTACTAAAGGTTTCTTCAGCAGCATGTGGTACCAAGATTACACCATAATCTTTATGAATCTCCTATTTTCATGCAGGACAATGCACCTTGCAACAAGGCTCAGAAGGTTATGGCTTTATTTGAAGAAGAAGGAATCGCCCTAAAGAAGTGGTCAGCCCAGAGCCCCGACCTGAATCTAATAGAAAATATTTGGAAGATAATTGGAGAAAGGGCTCAGAAAAGAAACCCGAAAAACCAGGATCACCTATGGGAGCTATTGGAAGACGAATGGGAAGGAATTACTGCTGATTTTTGCAAGAAATTAATTAGATCATGTGGTCGATGATGCAGAGAAGTCCTTGAAAATAAGGGGATGTTTACCAAATATTAAATTTTGTTGATATTTTGTTCACAATCAAGTATTAACAAGATCGTTCCTTAACTTCTGTCCAGTAGCTTATTTCCTTTGTTCCATTTAATCTTTATTTAAAAAAAAACTATTTCTGTAAATTTTTGTAACTTTGTATAATACTTATGCATTAGACCCTAATCTGTATTCGGTAAAAATGTCATTGCTAATCATGCATTATTTTTTAAGTAATACACATATGTCTGTGTTGTTTCCGTTCTTTATATTATGGCCGCTACTGTATATGCGTGTGTACTCCTCCCTCCATACATACACTGTCTCACTATGAGGAATTAGTAAACACATTTGTACACATACATACATACATACACACTCCGTCCCACCATCAAGGAATCAGTACATACACAAACATACATACACACAGATATACACAGACATACTTCCCAAGTTACATAGATCCAGTATACACATGCACACACACATATATACGTACATACATACACATGTACTTCCTAAGTTGCGAGGGGGGTGCGTGCCCGTGAGTAGTTCCCCTGCTTTTGTTAACATGCGTATATATATGTGTATATATATTTTTTTTCGTGTTCCACAGATACCTGCATGTGAGTGTGCGTGCATGTATGCAAGTGGTTTAATCACTGTATTTGGTCATTATGTGTGCATGCTGTGTGCTTTTGCGTGTGGGGTTATGACCTATGTAGTTCCGGTTTAAATTTGTTTTTTCCTTGTATTTGTAGGTAAGAATAATTGTCTGTTTGATATATTGGCATGATATTAAATTTACCCTGGTTACATTTGTACATGTGTTGTGATATATATGTTGGTGGAAATAAAGACAAAGAGGAAAATTATCTTTATTCATATTATCCATTTATAGATTTTACGCCTACATCAGAAGTCGTAAAATCTGAAGCTCATGAAGAACTAAAATAAATTTCATATATATATATATATATATATATATATATATATGTATATATGTGTGTGTGTGTGTGTGTGTGTGTGTGTGAAAATATATAGAAAAATAGGAAAGAAAACGTTAGGTAAATAATCCGAAGTTCTTTATTATTTTTGTTTTTATTTAAAAGAAAAAAAAACAGTGCTCAATACCAAAGGTAGAGCCTAAATTATTATTGTTTTTTAAAAAATATGATTCCTTCGCTACATAAGAGTTCTCATGTTTCAAAAAATCTTCAGTCACTTAACAATGTAGCAATAACGCATAACGCCAATAAACTCTCTGTCGCTGAAACAGACTAGACGATATGTGTATATGAATGTCATCATCTGCTTTGAAATGGATACCCCGGCCCTGCCTTGGTTTGACCCATTTCCGGTGCTTACTGATATGTTGATTCAAGTTGTTAACTCTTACGCCCCTTATCGAAATTCTCGCTTCAGCCGTGTCCATAGTTATTAATTTTACGAATGAACATGCTTATAAAGATGCGTAAATTTCAAGATTAGTTATTCCTAAATTTTTGCTTGAGAATGAAACAGAGCTTGATACTTTAATTCAATTTAATTTCAATAATTTTCTGCTTTTACGTAGCAAGGGAATGATATTTCTAAATAATAATTATGTTATATATATATATATATATATATATATATATATATATATATATATATATTCACATACACATATCGGGTGGCTATGTTTTCTTCTGGTCCAGAAAAAAATGATGAACCCCGCCAGTCAGGCGTGGGACTTGAATTTCGGCCAGATTTTTGGAGTTTGAACATAAATCACAAGTAAGCAAACACAGGTGATTTCATTTCTAATAATTAGACAGCGTTACGGTTAAGGAAATGTATATAAGGAAATTAGCTTGGCGTCTAATTGATCGCTATTTCTAGTCTATCCTCTATTACTACACGGATTGCTATTCTCTATATTATTTGCTATATTATTTCTCTAAACTGATCACTACACGGATTACTATTCGGTGATTACTTTCTGTACGAATATTATCGAGCAAGTACTACTAGTGCGAGTGTTATTCGAAGGCTTCTGAATCCAGTATTGCTCAACAGTGTTACTATTGTTGTGTCTGCGATTACAAAGTCTCTACTACAACGTGCATTACGAAAGTAACAACTAGCATTCGTTGACATCACAAAAGTGACAATGAGTCTTCGCTGACATCAGACATCAAATTAAATCGTTCCTTCCATGATACATGTTACCTGTCTGACCAAGCTCCTCTTCGAACAACACCCTGGTTTTGCGTGAACCATCGACGAGTGAAAATTTCAAAAGGACCTAAGCTCAACAATATTTTCCACTCAAATCACAAGTTAAACTGACAGAACTTCAATCATTTACTATCAGCAATGATATTGAGACAACATCGAGGACAAGAAAATACTCATCAAACACATACAAGATATGCACAAACCTTGGATAAAGAATAAGGACTCTATGTAAAAAAAAAGTGCACATATAAGATCAGTTAACGCGAAGTGCAGAGGTCCCTTCGATACATGAAGGAGTCTTGGTGGTCTGCAGAATCCTCCGAGTTGCAGGATGCTGCAAATTGCAAGGATTCCAAATCGTTTTATGCAGGACTCAAAACAATCTATAGTCGCCGCCAATGCGTCTCAAACTCTGTTCTGTCAACTGATAGTGAGATCCGCCTGACCAACAAGGCTGACGTTGGTAAAATCACTTTGAATCCGTTTTAAACACCACGTCTGTAACTGTCAATGACGCCATTGATTTCATTGCGCAACTACCAGAAAAACCTGAATATCATACAAGCTTACACACGAAGAGCTGCTCAATTCACTGAAGCAACTGTCATCTGGGTAGTCTCATAGATAACATTCGATGGATCAAGTCTTGTGAAGAAACTGAATGACATTTTTATCCAAACTTGGGGGGAGGGCACTGTCCCTCAAGCCCTCAAGGATGCACTGATCAAACACTTATACAAGAATAAAGTAAACAAAAGTTTGTGTGACAATCATCGTATGCTATTTTCAATTGCATATATATATATATATATATATATATATATATATATATATATATATATATATATGTGTG
>OZ010588.1:7382962-7395462 GCA_963932145.1 Acanthosepion lycidas
AAAATTTGACATGATTTTAAAAGCAATTATCTTGAAAGCTATTAAGTCTATCTCAATGAAATTCAACAGTTTAAGTATTGAAGATCATATGTTTATTCTGGGATCGATTTTATAAGTGTTCAATATGCGCACAGTCTGTAACACGGGACACGTCAAGTCGGTAGTTAAGCTCTTGCCAAACACGTTGTAGCATGTCTCCGGTAACATTACCCAGTGCGGAATTGATTCTCTGCTTGAGTTCATCAATGCTAGCAGAAAGAGAGAAGACAGACCAGTCTCTTCATATATTCCCATAAAGTTTTGCACTGAAGGCACGCTGGATTGAAGGCACGCTGTGGGCGAGCATATTCCAAGACGCAAAATGACTTCTCTTTCGGAGTGAACGGCATGGCTCAACCTAAAAACAGAACAAAAATAAAACATTAAATATAAAATCTGGATCTGTTTCTATACATGCTGTGAAAATTTGAGGTTATTTCAACAAGAATTGCCAAAATTATTGGCCTGCGAAATTATGTCAATTTTGGTGGGACACCTTGTATATTTATTTCATTGTATCTGTCTATATTTCTGAGATGAGATATTATATACACTATTTACATTATTCGGACTATTGTCCCCATCTTTATCGCCATATTTATTACAACGTTTCTGCCGTTGTACGCATGCTCCGGGCCTTCTTCAGATGGTTGGAATGTCGAACTGAACCCTTTATTTCGCTCACTGGGGTAGACTGTTCTAATTCCACGTGCCATGTTTGATGGATGTCAGTTATCAGTTATCTCTTGTTAATTCCCCTCTGCAAGTTCTCCACTGCCTTAACTGGGTATTGAACTCACACTCTTTGGGTCCTGTCACTGGACCTAACTAATGCCTTTATCCTTGCCTGTGTCCTTGTTATTTCATTGTATAAAATCATTGCAAATTAGTATATTTTCCCTTCTACCCATAAAGGATCGGACACTTATTTTAAAATTAGGAATTTCATTGAACAAATGAGATACTTTGGTGGTGTGGCGCAATTAGTTGAAGTAAATGTGTTGTGATGGTGAATGGAAAATTATTTGTACAGATCGGTCAATAAGTGAGTCTAGATAAGTTAAGAAAGGACTAATAAAGACCGGCTTTGCTCCGTGCTCCACTTTGGCCTTGTGTCACACTTTGGACTTTTAATACAAGAAATAATCATTCCTATAGATTGGTACCAACTGTTACCCAATCTTAGCCACGTATTATCAAAGTGAATAAATTAAGAAGAATCAAATACTTCAAGCACTTACAATTAGAATAAACAAGTCAAAATTAAAAAAAATATCAGCAATTCAGTTAGTGAGAAATGTAATATATATGTAACAGTTGTGGCCGCCGGACGATCGCCGTAGTGTGAAACTCTAGTAGCGGTCTGAGTATTGTCTATTATAGTAGTGTATTTGTTCTTAGTCATTCTGGCATATATATATATATATATATATATATATATATATATATATATATATATATATATCTCCAGGCGGGGATGTGCGGGTAACGGCTAGGGATTAGAAATCAGAGGGCCGATTTCGAATTCCAGTCGGGTTCGTTATATGCATTTATATGAACCTGAGCACAAATACCTTTGGGAAAGCTATGAATACACTTCTCTCCCCACCCCCACTAGCTATCAGTAAATTATTATTATCTCAACAAATTCTTAAAATCTAAAAATATTTTCTAGCTCTAAATAACTTGCAAAAGATTGATAACTCGTAAAAAAACAAATCAACTTATCTTCTATCGGTAGTGTTTTTTTGTTTTTTTTCTTTCTTCAAGCGCTTTCTGCAAATTCTTTAAAATACCCCCTTTTCAAGGTGGGAGTATTTTTTGGTGGCAATGAGGATTAATAATCTATTTTGCTTTCTATAGTGGGTTGTACAAGAAGCATTTCGTATAGCAATAATTTTCCTTTCTTTTCGTGTTTTTCTTAGATTCCGAATACGGTCAGAGTATCTTGTCCGCGTTCGTACATTGTGCTATTAATTGAAACCTTCTTATAAAGCCTCTCATAAAAAAAGACATATTTGCTCATAATATATATGGCTTGTGAATATGTTTACTCTCCCATGTAATTTAGGATTGAACTATATCTTCTTTCATCTTGCTTTTTATATTTATTTTCTTATCCTGTTTTCTTCTCTCTTTTCAAGTTTCTTGTTTATTTCATATATTAATTTCCTTCATGTTTACATTTCTTTCATTGATTTCGTTTTTTTTTTTTTTTTCTCCCTTCCTTCAAGGATTTATTTTGGCCAGTTCTTTACACTATTTTTCAAACATGATTATCTCCCTTGTTTTATTTTGCATCTTTCCTACCATTTTCTTCTTTAATCTTTGTGACTGTTCATTACGACTTTCATGTCCATCCTCGCTTCCGTTTCAAACATTTCGTGATAATTATATTCCTTTTTAAGTTACTTTTTTCCTTTATTTATTTGAGCTTTCTTCATTCTTTCTTTACGTCATTATTTATTTCATTTTTTGTTTTATTTTTCATTCTTTTTATTTTATTTCTTCTTCTTTCTTTTCTTCTTCATCATCTCCTATCCTGTTACCTTATTTTTTTTTGTTGTTGTTTTTCTTTCTTCCTCTTTTTTTTCTTTTATTGCCTTTGTTTCCACATATTTTTCTTCCTCTACTTTTTTGCTTCCCGTTTACTTTTCTCGCTTTCTTTTTTTTTTCTTTCTTTCTCTTTCTATTTTCTATTTCGTCGTTCCTCCTGCTTTTTCTTCTCACTTTCATTTAATTTATTTTTCTAATATTTATTTTCAACAATTTTAACCGCTTAGTACTGTCTCTTTTCTATTCTTTCCCCAATTTTATTTATTTTCTTTGGACATGTTTTTTTTTTTTCATTCGTCTTTCCCTCCGTCGTTCGTTCCTTCCCATTCTTCCTTTTGTCTCCATCATTTTCTTCTTTCTTTATTACCTTTTTCTCATAGCGCCATTTTTCCTTCATAATTTGTTTTTAATTATTTTCCTTAATTTTTCTACCTTTCTCGTTTTCGTTTATTTTTTTCACTTTGTATTTTAGTTTTCCGACTTTTATCATCCGTTCTTTTTCCTACCTTCATTCTTTCTCTTTCATTTATACTTCATACTTTCTTCACTCCTTTTTTCCCTTTCTTTCTAACTATTTTTCATTGTTTTTTTCATTTAATATTTCTTTGATTTTTGTTTCCTTCTATTTTTCATCCATTTTTTTTCACTGTTTCATTCTCTTTTTTTTTCTTTTTTCTTCTGTCTTTATTTACTTTCTGTATTCCTTACTTTTTTTAATCCTTCTTATTTTTCCCTATTTCATTTTTTCTTCTGTCTTTTCGTTCTTCATACTTCCCCTTTTTCACTCTTTCACTGTATTTACCTCATTTGTCATTCTTTTTTCATTCTTCTGTATTTCCTTCTTTCAGTTCTGTTTTTCTTTAGTCATTTTCGGGCCGTTTATTCCTTTTTCTTTCATTACATTTTATTATATCTATTTAAATTCGTTTTTTCTTTCCATCCCCCCACCCACCGTTGTACGTTTTTTTCTTCGCTTTTCTGCTTCTTTTTGGCTTTCCTTCTTCTTTCTTTACCTGTCTTTCTTTTCTTATTTATTTCTCTTATCTTCATTCGTACTTTTTCTTCCGTTCAATTTTCGGGCTTTCTTTTCTCCCCGCCTCTTTTCTCCCCCCCCATCCCTCACCCTCTTCCTCTCTCTCTCTTTCTTTTCTTTTCTTTCTTTCTTCCTTCTTATCTATTTCCCACTGTCATTTATTTATTATTGCCTTTTTCATTTTTCTTTCCCTCCAATTATATATATATATATATATATATATATATATATATATATATATATATATATATATATATCTTCTTCATTTTTACCTTTTTCGCTTTCTGACTTGTTCGTTTAATTTTTTTCTTTGTTCTCGAATCTCTGCCTCTGTCCCCCGATGCGAGATTTCTCTTTCTCGCAATATTTTTTTATTTTATTTTATATTCTCTTATCATTCGCGAATCACTTCTCGATTTTGGCCGACGTTCATACATGAGGAGATCAATCAGCACGACCGGCCTTTGAAGTGATTAGCAGTTTTATTTCAAAAACAAGAAAAGGAATCGACTGACAAGGCTTTGATATGGAATAAAAGAAAGAAAGAAAGAAAGAAAGAAAGAAAGAAAGAAAGAAAGAAAGAAAGAAAGTGAGTGGTATATATTAAGTTGCTGGTTAGAAAGAAAGAAAGAAAGAAAGAAAGAAAGAAAGAAAGAAAGAAAGAAAGAAAGAAAGAAAAAAGAAAGAAGACAGTTGTATATATTAGGCTGCTGGTTAGAAAGAAAGAAAGAAAGAAAGAAAGAAAGAAAGAAAGAAAGAAAGAAAGAAAGAAAGAAAGAAAGAAAGAAAGAAAGAAAGTTGTATATATTAAGTTGCTGGTTAGAAAGAAAGAAAGAAAGAAAGAAAGAAAGAAAGAAAGAAAGAAAGAAAGTGAGTGGTATATATTAAGTTGCTGGTTAGAAAGAAAGAAAGAAAGAAAGAAAGAAAGAAAGAAAGAAAGAAAGAAAGAAGACAGTTGTATATATTAGGCTGCTGGTTAGAAAGAAAGAAAGAAAGAAAGAAAGAAAGAAAGAAAGAAAGAAAGAAAGAAAGTTGTATATATTAAGTTGCTGGTTAGAAAGAAAGAAAGAAAGAAAGAAAGAAAGAAAGAAAGAAAGAAAGAAAGAAAGAAGACAGTTGTATATATTAGGCTGCTGGTTAGAAAGAAAGAAAGAAAGAAAGAAAGAAAGAAAGTTGTATATATTAAGTTGCTGGTTAGAAAGAAAGAAAGAAAGAAAGAAAGAAAGAAAGAAAGAACGGTTGAAATTTATACGAGGTAGAAATAAGTTTATTCTGAAAATAAAGTTGAAGAGAAAGAAACATACAGAGAGAAAAAAAGAGGCGAACGAGAAAGAGAGAGAGAGAGAGAGAAGGTAAGAAAGAAAGTAAAGAAAGACGTTATATGATAGAACACGAGATAGTGACGCTATTTATCAACACCATTTTCTATATTTTCCTCATTTATTCCTTTATTTTATTTTACTACCTTTTTTTTGACATCAGCGTCCTTTTTCGTTCCTTCCTTCGTTCCTTCGTTCCTATTTTCCTTTTATGCTCATGGTTTCTAACCGGGAGTGTCGGCACCCCCAGAGGGTACAAGTTTCAGTTCTTGTGGGAAAGATGGGGTCAAAGGCGAGACGAAAGTGGTAAGAACAGGCGAGTCTCGATAAATAAAACTCAAAGATCGAAAGACACACGCACACAGACCCATACACAACACAAAACGTTTGCCAATTCAGAGCCAATATCAGGTTTAAATTTAATATCTAAATTAATTTAAAGATAAGCATCTGCCGTCGTCTAAATTGTGGAATAGTAAATTGAATCCTTTTTTTTTTTTTTTTGCACAGCGATACAAACGAAAAAGATGAAACCAAAAGGTCTCAGTGCATTTTTGAGCAGTGATATTTTCAAATGCAAAATGTATACCTGATGAACATTTTAAATTAATACACGGTAAAGATGGAAACGAGAAAGAAATAGTTAAGACTGACGCAGAGATCAATGGTCACCCTTGAAATATTAATAATGATAGTAATATAAAATTCTGTTTATAGATGGGAAAATAATCTGGGCGAAGTGTGTGCCCAGAGAATCTGTGCTTCTTCAGAATTATTAATAGAAAATGTCAAAACAATAGTGTTTATATGAATTATGGAATGCCAATTGAGAAGAAGAGACTGTTCATTTAATCATGAAGGGGGAGAGGTCAGTGTTTTAGTCACTATCACCGCGTTTATTTAACCGCGTGTTTGTGCGAAAACAAACAGTCGAGTCGAGACAATCGAGTCAGCCGAGACGAGTCAGTTGAGTTGGAGCCGAAGTTGACCAGAGAGAAAGAGAGAGAGAGAGAGAGAGATAGGCAGTGAGAGTGAAAGCGTTCGCTTGCTGCTGTAATAAGGGAGGAAGTGTATCTGCAATATTGGTGCAAGTGAACCCTCTTATATTCTGAAAGTGAATTACTTACGGTTACTACTAAGAACAAAAAGGGTTAACCCCAAAACTATCGCCCTCCTTTCAGAATAATTTGTAACATTTGATTTTGTTGTTGTTTTTTTGTTTTTTGTTTTTTCTAGAATTTATTTTATATACACTACTTTATTGTAAAAGAAGCAGTATTCTTTTTTCTAATTTCTTCTTTATATGCATATATATGAATTTTTCTTTGGGTTTGAATCCACTTGGTGATATTTGATTTTTCTGCTTGGCCCGATTCTCGCCCCAACGAACCATTCCGGAAGATTCAGCTGGTAGACCAGCAAAATCTTCCAGATCTATGATTTGTTATTTACTCTCCAGGATGAAAAACAAAAACAAAACGTGTCTGGAAAGTGGAATCTAATCAACATTGCGACTTTGATTGAACCTGTAATACTAGATCAGGAAAGAACCAACGTGATTTTCAATGCATATTTTGATCTTCAGGATGAGTTAAAGTCTTAGTTCGGAAAGCAAAAAACTGGCCTCACTTCTTCATCCGAATTTCTACAAACATAACGGACATTTTTTATTGCTTAAAGGAACCGAATATGTTCCTTCAAGGATGTAATGCAAACATTTTTATTTCGCGTGAAAATTTGGCCACTTTCAAAGAAAAAAATCCCATTTTGCATGAATAATATTGAGAATTTGGTCCGGTTTGTATCTCTGGAGGAATTTGCTGGAACAGATTATTTCTAGGTAAAGATTTTAAACTACATTTGCGTCTTGGGTATGACGTTAAACTACATCTGCGTCCTGGGTAAGACGATAAACTACATCCTGGCTATGACGATAAACTACATCCGCGTCCTGGGTTTGACGATAAACTACATTCGCGTCCTGGGTAAGATGGTTTTGCTGGAATGCAGTTTTTTTTTTAGGGTTCTATCGTTGAACTTACACCATTTCCTAGTTTTCATTACAGACCTTCCTGATGTCATCAGTTCTCAAATCGATATCTTTACCGAAGGCACAAATATTTACTCATATCTTAATAGTTACTCTGTTTGGATCGATATGGTTAAATTGGTAGCTGATATCGAAAATTACATACAATCTGTTATTAACTGGGGCAAGGATGCCTTGTTAATATTAACGCCTGCAAAAAGTAGAGGTTCTCTTTTGATCGTCTGTGAGAACCCTTATTGTCTGCCATCAACATATTTGATGCTAACCTCAAGGAGAGTTTTAGACTAACGATTTCCGCTGACATGAAATGAAAAAAATTATATTGAAATAATTGCTAGGTCTGCTCTTAGGGGCGGTGATTATAGGGCCACAGCCTCACCACAGTAGGTGTTGCTACTGCAGCAATTTTTTTTTAATTGGAGTAGAGATTGTCAGCCCTACGGTTTCCATTCAGTTTTCCTTCTAGATTGGCTACCAGACTGAAAGATCAGACTGTCCTACTGTTTAACCCATGGCTGGAGCGTTAAGTTAATGGAATAAGGTTAGTGAAAACGCATCATCTTCGAATCAGCTTTTAGTTTTTTCTATTCACGATTATTCTAATATGCCACCCCCATATTGTGTCCAGTAAATAGCTACAGTTGTTTTGTGGCTAGGAGAGGCTAAGATCGATCACTATAGCTTTATTAGACACCTGTTTTCCTTGGTGGAGTCGATTTGTCGAAAAGTTTCTCTTTTTGAAGTAAAAGTGTAAGGTTTTCTGTCTTCGACGAAGTGACCACTTAACGCACAATGCGTAGGCCATACTATAATGGCAATATCTAGCGTGCTGGAGAGAACTGAATATTTACGGTTTGAACGTGTGGACGAGGAATTCTGGCAATGGTGAATTGCTTTTAGTTTTAATATAAGACCAAAAATGGCACAAAGTCAGCTAATACGCTTGTAAGAAGAAAAGAGTGAGGACCCATCTCCACTCTCATGATTCCATTGTGTGATAGCCACCAAGTGTCGATGTGCAATTGGGTGAAACCTATTGACATTCGTACTCTCTGTCTCCCTTTCGATTATTCATAAAACGGATGCTAAGACTATTGTTTCATTTTGGCGAAATAAAGCGAGGAAAAATGTGAATAAAATTTTCTGTCGTTGATTCGGTCAGTGGTGAAGCACTTGGACCAAAAGAAACAGAGGCAACACGAGATGAAACCCGTATCGATACATGATAATAACTTCCCGGAGACAGGAAAATTATAAGAATTAAAAATTATAGAAATTATTAGGTTGGTGCAAAAATAATGACGTTTTCTCACATATAATATTATGTGAGAAAACGACATTATTTTTGCACCAACCTAATACAGGAATTACAAATTGTAAGAATTATAGGAATTACGAATTATAGGAATTACAAATTATAGGAATTATAGGAATTACAAATTATAAGAATTACAAATTGTAAGAATTATTGGAATTACGAATAATAGGAATTAAAAATTATACGATTTATAGGAATTACAAATTATAGGAATTAAAAATTATGGGAATTACAAATTATAGGTATTATAGGAATTATAGGAATTAAAAATTGCAGGAATTACAATTGATAGGAATTATGGGATTACAAATTGTAGGAATTACAAATTATACGTATTATAGGAATTACAAATGATAGGAATTTAAAATTGGAGGGATTATAGGAATTACAAATTATACAAATTATAGGAATTAAAAATGTAGGAATTGTTGGAATTACGAATTATAGAAATTAAAAATTATACTATTTATAGGAATTAGAAATTATAAGAATTAAAAATTATAGTAATTAGAAATTTATAGGAATTATAGGAATTACAAATTATAAGAATTAAAAATTATAGGAATTACAAACTATAGGAATTAGAAATTATAAGAATTACAAATTTTAGGAATTCCGAATTGCAGAAGGAATTACAAATTATAGGAATTACAAATTATAAGAATTACGAATGATAGGAATTACAAATTATAGAAATTGTAGGAATTACTGGAATTAGATGTCGGAGCTCAAAAACTAAGTTTACTGTCTGTTAAATAGTTTGATTACAATGTTAAACGTGGCTTCGAGATAAAGAAGAAATGCATATTTTTTTGTTTTTTTAATTCCCCAACTGACCTTATTTTTTTCTTTGTTCTTTTGACGGAGCTGTCAACATTTTTCCTTGATGAAGAAAAATAGAGCAAAAAGCAAATAAATCTAAAGGTTAAATTTAACATCTTAAGGTTAAAGGCGCCGAATAGCGATTATCAAAAGATTTTTTTTTTTTTTTATCGGAAACTCGCTGTCACGGTTATGTTTTATTTACTACACACCTGAGATTCCAATTGATTGTCAGTTGCATCTATACAATTTCACACTGATTATATGCATATTCCTTGTGCATATAATTGCATACTTCTTATTTTGAGCAGGTAGGATACCGGTTATCTGGGCGGAAAATGAAAGCCATTGAGTTCGTTTTCATACAAATACAATTGGAAAGCATTGAATCTCTCTCTTCTTTCTCCACCGCCTAGCTAAGATTGGATTCTGTGGCTAGGGTTGGCAAAAAGTCTAAAATCCAACTAACAAAATGACCTTGCTAGAATGTGTCTACGATATTAAATAGAGGTTGCAGAATTCCCGCAAGCTTGCCTTACAACGTTACAAACATGTCGATATGATTTAGTTAGCGACATATCAACTCCTCATGGGTCATTTAATTCCGAACATTAATTTTCTTGGGGGCTTTGAAGTAATAAAAATATGCTACGTTTCTTTCATCGCACCTCTCGCTTGTGGAACGCCCTTCCGACTTCATGCTTTCAAGCCAAATTTAATCTTCAAACGTTTAAATGCAGTGTCAATGGCTATGTACTGTCCTCCTGATTACTCTTTTGTTCTTTCTCATTAGTAATATTTCTTATTATTCCACACCCAGTAACCCCTTGCGTCTTATTGGCTTTACTACCTTGTATGGGGTGAACTCGATTAAAAAATAATAATGTTATTCTGCTTTCACATTTGAGTACATGGTAGTTGATACTCAGCTTTTGTACATATAAATGTATGTGTTGACATAATTACTAGAGACAGTGATATGTGTGTTATATGTTGTAGTTTTGTTGAAATTATATTTTTGAATCCGGCTTGATTTCTTTAGGAAATTGTAGGATATTATATGGATTAATTTCATGAAAGAGTCCTTTTATGTCGCTTGATATATAGTTAGTAATTTTACTATATATAGGTATTACTGGTGTTTTTTATATAAAAATGTATTGCTAGTATCTTTAGCATAAAAATGTATGAAGGCCATTCCCCGGCTTAGTGACCTTTCGTGGCCTGGTAGAATATTGTATTGTACATCAGTGGAGTGTGTCGCAAAGGATCCTCTATTTGGCCAGCTCGGCTTGTCGGCATCAGAGATTCGATCTTTCTGGTCTTGGGTGTTAGTGGCAGATTACCTCAGCAACCCTGAGTTTTCCCATACCTGGCGATTTATTCGGAATGTGCTATCTCTCAATGACGTAGCTTTCGGTGAGGGGAGGGGCTTGGCGTACTTGCCAAACGGTGATCGGTGTAACCTTGGTTTCGAGTAAACGACTTGCACGCCATCTACTGTTGTCCTCAGATGCCCACTTTCTGGGACTATGTCTTCCAGTTAACAGTGATGTATCGATCCCGAACATCTCGTGCCCAACGACCTCGCGTCGCATGCGATAATGTGTTGCCCCACTTCTCTGAGGTGAAACGGGTGGTGTTTCTAACCTTGCTACCGTGGTAAGAATGGTGGTAGGGCGTCGCAGATGAAGATAATCTTGCGACACGAATGCTATTCTCATCAAAGTCTGGTCGGATTCTTTGGACATCAGCTCAAGATAGTTTAGAACTAATAAAAAGTATTTGTTACCGACGGATTTCAGCGAAAGGTGGGTTAATATGGCGAGACTGGTTCGTGTAAATGGTGCTAACCTTGATTTTCTTTTTTAAGTATTCCCAACCTCCGCTGTTTCTCCCGTTTTGTCTTTTCATCTCGAGTCAGTCTTTGATTTCCCTACACTGTCATTTATATTTTTATCCTTCCTTCTCCGTTAGTGAGTGAGCTTCGTGTTTCAGTCTAAAGGCAGAATATATTGGCCACTCTTATTTTTTATGGAGTGGACAGGTCCTACTAGCATATCGTATTTTTAGTTTTTGTTGTGATTTAAGTTTTATTTTTAAGGTCATCTCCTTTCCCCTCATTTCATGATTCATTAAATTTCTATATATTTTTACAAGAAAAACAAAAAAGTAAAAAAAGAGATATCGAATATTTTAATTTTTTATGTCTTGGAATTTTTTGTAGGTTCCCTGTGTATATGTAGTATTGTGGTATATGTAGGACTGGATGGTGATGGATGAGTTCTTGCAGTGAATGTGCAAATTGCATTGAATGAATTGTCCGTGAATCGGATTATCTAGGCTGAGAATAGTTAATGTTGACCAATCTTGTTTCACCTCCATTTCGGCCTTGTTTCAAAGTTGTGTATCAATGACAATAAATAACTAATCCAAAGCGAACTGGAACCAACAGCGACAGCTACTTTTACTATTACAAATAGTAAAAAAAAGGTTAAAAAAACACAAAAATAATATATATATATATATATATATATATATATATATATGTATATATATATATATATATATATATATATATATATATATATATATTAATAGAAATCTTATAAGTATAAGAAACTATACTCGTTCGTAAAACATTCGGTGTGTTGATTTGCAAATAAACAAGCCAATACGAAAGGGACAAAAAAGATTTAAAAAGAAAGAACCAAGAACATGAACTTTAGTCGAAAATAATCGTTCAGCATGCAAGTCCAAGGTCCAAGAAAAAAAGCCGATGCGAGTACGCAAAATAACTAAATAAAGTGCTCAATACAATGAGCAGAGCAGACCTAGTTAAATACGCTCCATATTAGTTGATTTTAAAAAGTGCTCGATAGCCTAGAGCTGGATTATTATTAATAGAAATCTTATAAGTATAAGAAACTATACTCGCACGGAAGTCAGCCTTCCCTGACGATCCGCTTAGGTAAAACCTTGGTAGGTTTGTATGGCTCTCTAGGTTTAACTATATATATATATATATATATATATATATATATATATATATATATATATATATATAGATAGATAGATAGATAGATAGATAGATAGATATTATTAGTGGTCAATATGTATATAAATTTCCAGAACAGAGCAAGAATATAATATAAAAGGGTCAAACACTAATATTCCTATAATATGGTTATAATTTATCACATTGGAATCGTAATCATGTTCCAATCCATCAGATTTACAATTTCAAAAAGATTTTTGAATTTGTTGGTCTGGTGAATTGGATCGTGATTACTATTCCAATATAATAAATTATAACCATAGAATATTAGTGTTTGAGTCTTTTACATTGAGTTCTACCTGGAT
>OZ010588.1:7400462-7445462 GCA_963932145.1 Acanthosepion lycidas
TATCGTATCGCAAAACACTGTCCTGTGGAACCGACTCTCTAAATGTTTCCCGGGTCACTAAAATCTTAACCTGCTCAAGGCTAGGGATAGTCATTATCTTCCAATCCTATCCGCACAAATTGTCTCCTAACGTAATACTCTACCTCGAGTGGACCCCGAGCTTGTAAAGGGTGAACCTTACTGTAATACACACACACACACACACACATATATATATATATATATATATATATATATATATATATTAGGAAATGGACAAGGCCCGACAATTATTTTAAGATATTTTTTTTTTATGCTTATACGTTCTTTTTATGGATACAAATATTTAAGTAAATGCTCTGTTTTATATTAAACAGTATTAATAACATTTACCGGCCTGAATGTCCGAGAAATTTTCATAGAAAACAGTCGTCCTCCGACAGGAATCAAACCTATATCCTATACGGAACCGCCATATAGCCTGACGTGCTTTTACCGATTGAGCCACAGAGGAGAGTTTCGGTTAGCAAATATGAATGTACGTAAGAAAATCATGAAGAATTGTAGTTTAAAAACACTGAAATCGACCTTGCTAACCAAAACGATTCTCTTTGGCTCAACAAGTCTGTTTAATATTTTCATTTATTTATTTAGAAATAACCCATCGGATTATGACTATTGTATAGTGCTGCCCCTCATCAGGAGTATGACAAGTCTGTTTAATATTTTCATTTATTTATTTAGAAATAACCTATCAGATTAAGGCTATTGTATAATGCTGCCCCTCATCAGGTGTATGACAAGTCTGTTTAATATTTTCCCAGACTTGCACATTTACAAACACAGATGTGATGAGATGGGAACTGATCATATAATCATTCCGTGTCTCATCCCAAATGAATTTATGAATAGAAGATAAAAATCCAGCTTTCCCTTCCAATAATGATTTACTGATGATGAAGGTATGCTGGGATAAGAATCATTCTGAACTAAAAAAGCAACATCTGTCAAATGTTTCAAGAAATGGGGTAAGATAAACCTTTTGAAATCAGAATCTATCATCTGGTACTAGACTAGGAGCAGTCATTGAACATACCCCTAATTCAGCATAAGCATCCAGTATATGTATTTGTAAATACTTACACTTCATATACCTTGGAGCATGGATCAGTTATAAAACAATTTACTCTTGGACTTAAGGAAAAGAATAAGCTGTACTGGACGTAATTTCGTGCGACGTCACGGATTGCTACAGAATTCAAACCAGCTTAACAACAACAGTCAAGTTCTTATATAGTCTTTTCAGTCCTAGACGTTCATATGTATGTCATATATGACATCAAACCCGTTCAGAAATATCTATGCTGTCAACTTTATACAACCGCCTTCTAAGATCAATGGTTAAAAAATGTCTGTAAGTGAGTAAATGCTGAGAGTCTTGGTATAGACCATCCTTCTTAATAAATGTTCGACTGGAATCGGATTGTTACAAAGAACTAAAATAACAGAAACCATATCACTTGAGGACTACCAAGAATATAAACAACTAAAATGGTACTTGTAACTTGAAAATAAAATAATGGAATTGTGCGGATATATTCGGCACATACATACATGGAAAAATACAAATCACATACAACGCCAAGTATTCATTGGTTAATTAATCAATACTACGTTATTATAGACAATTTACAAATCGCAGCAATGCGACAATTTTGTAATCGCTCTATTTTCCTGTAGTCAGTTTTGTGCACTTTTGGAAGAAACGAATCGCAGAAGCTTTCTTAAGTCTTCCCAAAGCTAGCTCGCTGATTGGTCTATGCCAACCAAACAGATCGTCTGCAAGTGAAGAATAATTCTTCCCGCGCAGTGATCTGGAGCCTATAGACACTTATTTAAGCAAGAATTTTTCTTAGCTAATTAGTGAGAATTCAGCTGCCAAACGAATCTACGACAGTTGAAACCATGCGCCAACCTTCTCACTCACACACACCACTCACATGCTGAACATACCTTGTCTATACTCACATAATCTTTTCTAACACGGCAAATCTTTTAAGAACAGTAATTATAAGAGACTCTCACGAACATTATTCCAGTGAACTTTGAAATACTAAAATAACAGATAAAGAGAGACAACTCTTGTTTATTTCAACCTTTTCTTACTTAAATGCATGCTTCTTTCACATCGTTGTTTGATATTGTATATCTTGTTAAATACATATTTTATGTGTAACGATGTCTTTTGCTTATCCTTTTCTGCGTCAGCCCTGTTTCCTAATCTAAAATTTAATTAATGTGATGAAGTCCGCCGCAGCATAATCAAGAGGTTGATATTTGACACTATTCCAAATAAAACGTTAGAAAGGAAACCCCTCTCAGTCATGGAAAGAGCGATAACAGCTAGTAGACTTGATGAATCTATTTTCCTGTAAAATTATTTTAAGAAAAAGATGTTATAGATTTCAACCGAAAAGAGTACTTGCTTCTAAGTCAATATATCCCAAATATTTCCTTATAAGGAAACGACTAATGTAATATTCCCATTACCCTATGTTATAAATGGACTATTGAATTTGGAAATCAATATGCATTACTATCATTTTTTTTATATATATGATCTTAATACCTATTAGCATCAACAAAGCCAAAGTCGCTACCATTTCAGCCGCTGATTCCATCGATGTGGAATTAGATTGACACAAATAGTTTGAGATAGATAAACAGATAGATGCTGGTCGGAGGAAACAGTAGATATCCTAAGTATTGCTTTAAATATTTGTTTAAAACGAATTAAAAACATTTTTCAGATACAAATAGCAAAGCAAACATGAAAGATTGTCGTCAATAATTTTTTAACCCCTGAACGGAAATGTTCGTCCCTCTCGAGATTGCATTTTTAACTAATCAATGAACATGAAATGGAAAAACAACCACAAAAAAAACAAAAAAACAAAACAAAAAAAAAAACAAATAAAAAATAAAATAAAATGAACGAGAAAATCGCCACGTGTTATTTTCATCCCAAAATCTTACATGAAAAATCCTCCATAAATAAGCCTTGGTCAATCCAAAATGTAAATTTGTTTTATTAAATATTCAATTGATTTTTGTTTTAATTTATTTTTATAACAATTTGTTATTTATGTTGGAAACATCAAAGGCTGTCTCAAATTTTCTTTTTCTAACTTATTGCCTGATAAAACTGATCGGATTTCGGTCATTAACTGAAGAGGAATTACTTCGGATTATAGGTTGTTAATTCAATAAGCGTTCAGAAGGAGTTTGTTTGGTCAGGGTAGGAAAATACTGATTGCCATTTACACTGAGAAAGAAGATGTTTACTACTTTATGTATTTTCTCTTTCGTTCAATTCTCTTAAATTTGCCACCGCGAATTTTTGCATCAATCTAGGCTGTTATTTATCGAGAGAGTTAATAATTTTGTTATTTTGAAAAAGTGTTATACTCAATTAAATGATGAAAATATTTTTTTTAAGTTCAGATGTTATATTTCCCGCTCATCTATCTATCTATCTATCTATCTATCTATCTATCTATCTATCTATCTATCTATCTATCTATCTGCATCCATTATCTATCTATCTATCTATCTATCTATGTACATTCATTATGTAGCCATATATCAGTCTATATATGTTACGTATCTAGATGTCTCCGCCGCAGCCTACACATTATCTATCTATCTATCTATCTATCTATCTATCTATCTATCTATCTATCTACATCCGTTATCTAGCTATCAATCAATCTATGCTTGTTACCGATCTATATGTCGCCCCGTTACTCTCTCTTTCTATCTATCTATCTATCTATCGATCGATCGATTGATCAATCTATCTACTCATTTATTAAATGAAGCCTCCACTCAAAATGCATGAAATATAACATAATGGTTAAAATATTATGGCCAAATTTCTCATCCGCTACTCCAAAGCCGTCATAGCTTTCGTTTACTTGTTCACGATTTGATGTACGATTTGTCTTGAAACGCTACTTGTTCCCAGGAGATTAATAATAGGACTGTATTGATACATATCCAAATATGATGGTTCAGATAGGAACGACGAACATCCTCCCTATATTTTTACAATAATTTCTTTTACAGTATTAATAATAATAATAATAATAATAATAATAATAATAAATAATGCAAAAGTAACATTCAAGAAAGGTAGAATTACAGAAACACCCTCAATAGATTTAGATTTTGTCACAAAGATTAGGGAATTGGAGCATGAAGAAGCTTATAAGTACCTAGGAATTAGCGAAGGAGATGGCATACAACACCCCCAAATGAAAGAAAAAATAAGAAAAGAGTACTACAGGCGTGTACGTCTGATACTAAATACTGAACTAAACTCAAAAAATAGAATATCAGCTATAAACACATTGGCTGTCCCAGTAGTGCATTACAGCTTTAATGTCCTTAACTGGACCATAGCTGAAATTAAGCGAATGGACGCCAAAACGAGAAAGCTTCTCACTTGCTATCGCATGCATCATCCCAAAGCTGATGTTGATCGTCTGTATATGCCCAGATCCGAAGGAGGCAGAGGATTAGTTCAACTAGAACTGTCCTACAAAACTACAACAATTGGCCTCCAAAAATACTTGGAAACTACAGAAGACTGGATGATGGTATGCGTCAAGGAACATGAAAGTAGTAAGCGTCTTTACTCCGTAATGAAAGAAGCCAACAAATTCAAACTGGAGCTTCAAATGGGCGTAGAGATGCAACTACAGCACAATACACCGGCTGAAACTGCAAAATACTTGAAAAAGACAGCAAAGACGAATGCAACCGACCAGATACAGAAGCGATGGCAAGATAAACCGCTTCATGGCCAATACTCTGCCCGTATCAACCAAGCTGATGTAGACAAAACCCGTACCCATCAGTGGCTACGCAGTGCAGGGTTGAAAGCGGAAACTGAAGGTTTTATCCTTGCTGCGCAGGACCAATGCTTGCTAACTAGGAATTATCAAGCACATATACTAAAATATTGTGTCAGCCCAAAATGCAGATTCTGTGATAAATATCCAGAAACGATTGATCATCTTGTATCAGGTTGCACGATGTTGGCACCCACTGAATATAAAACCCGACATGACAGAGTGGGCCAATATCTGCACTGGAAAATCTGCAACTTCTACGGGAAGGAAACTGAAAGAAACTGGTACCAACACCACCCAGACCCAGTTACGGAGATAGGACCTGTTACAATTCTATGGGACTACACAATTCACACTGACAGAACAATCAAGGCCAACCGCCCAGATATTGTTATTAAAGACCACAAACAAAAACGGTGCCTCCTTATTGATATGGCAGTCCCCGCTGACTGCAATGTATCTTTGAAGATATTCAAAAAGCTGTCAAAATACAAGGACCTTGAAATAGAGGTCTCGAAAATGTGGCATATGGGAACATCAACAATCCCTGTTGTAGTTGGAGCCCTAGGACTGGTTGGAAAAGATTGCAGTAGACTAATTGCAGGGATTCCTGGAAGCCCATGCCTCAAGGAGATACAAAAAATTGTTCTGACAAGTACAGCCCACACTTTACGAAGGGCTCTATCTATGTAATTATTTTATTTTTTTTATTTATTTATTTTTTTTTTTGTCAGTGAAAAGTGTCATGATGCCATCTCTAACCTTAGGTCCCTGGGTGGGACCCGGAAAGAAATGTGTAAACGCCAGAAAGCAAAGAAAATAAAAATAATAATAATAATAATAATGATAATAAATGGTTTCTTAATGCAGGATAGAAAGTTGAAACTAGGATTTACATTCCTGATACATATGAACTATAGATAAACTAGAAATCAAACGTTTTCCCAATATCTTGAGATTTGGCTAACAATAGACGTCCAAGGTACGGAACCACCTTACAAGCATTTATAACATGTCAGTCGAAAATTCAGGGTATGATAGGTGATGATGAATTTTAGACGGGTTCGTTACATTCACTTACGTGTAAAATACTCCTAGGAAAGCTATGAATCCATTTCTTCCTCTCCTCCAGCTATGACAAAAAGTGATGCATTTATAGAATACTGTATTCTATAGCCTTGGATGGCAACTTGTCTAGAAGAACGACTTTGAATTCAAAACATCATGGGTTAAATAGCCTCACCAATCAGCAGTTGTTCAAACCTGGTTATTAGGGCTACACCTCTGAATCCAACAGGTGAGAAGCCCCTGGATATGACTTTGGATACATCACTTTTAAGAAATCAGTCAATCATTGTTCATGAGTGCTTGCCAACGTTCCACTTGTTTGTCAATTCCTTGTTGCAGGATTTATCGAGCAAAGTTTTCAATTCCACATTTTAGTTATTAGACAAAAGCACTTGATGAACTGCTGGAAAAGTTGATAATCTGAAGTCGTTAAATCAGTAGAATACGGTGGCTGTTGTAGAATGTCCCAACCAAGCTCTTGAATGGCAGTTTTGGTGACCCTCCTTGCCTCCTATCTTAATAGCTGCTGCCCAACAACACGAGAGCATCTCTCTGCGTCTTCTTGGTGCCACGTTTTCGACTGAATTGAAGTGAAACAATTACATTGAATCAATAGCTTCATCTACCGCAAGGGAAATTGGTTCTCTGTGTGGCCCCATAAGGTTTTTTCTCGCCCGAGTCCATCCTTCAAATCTACGAATCCACCATTCGTCCTTGCATTGAATACTGTTGCCATATATGGTCTTGACAAAATCCAGAGACGGGTATGCAATATGATAGGTCCTACCTGGCATCTCGTCACTTTCTCACAGACGTGTTGTGGCTTCCCTCTGTCTTTTCTACAAATATTTTCATGGCAACTGCTCTGACGAGCTACTTTCACTGGTGCTCCAACTGCATGAATTTAAGCGTGCTACTAGGTTGGTATGTCGGCCCCACCCATTTCACTGTCGAAACAGTTAAAGGTAACCGTCTTTTCTACTCTAACAGCTTCTTCCCTCGCACTTCTCGACAGTGGAACTCCATTTCTCTTACTTGCCTCTCTGATGGCTATAATCTTCAAATATTAAAATGTAATGTATATCGACATCTTCTGATGCCTTGATCTTGATATCTGTCTTTCTCTTTATCCTTTTCCCAAACACCCATCTTTACTCTTGCTTTCGCTCTCTGTAACCCCTTGCGTGATAGTGGCACTCTCGCCTTGCTTGGAGGGAAATGCTTAGAAGATTACTGACGTGGGACAAGTGTTGTTGCATTAAGCAAGCCTTTTCGCCGCTCGGGTTGTTTCAACTTGAATACCTCGGTGAAACGGTGCATTTACTGAAAGTAAAGATCTGCATTGAATGGGTATTTGCTTGCTTAACTTTAGGTTGTGCATTACTCATTCCCAATTCCACTAAACGTAAATCATTTTGTAGGATGGATGAAGACTTGGCTTGGCTCCAGTAAAACTTTCTTTCTTCAATTTTATATTGACGTAAAGACACCACTTTTCATCGCCGCTGCAAAGAAATCTCGATGAGCGTTGTCTTGGTGTCATGTGAGCAAATTGCATACTTGGAGTAACGCTGATGTTTGACTCTTTCATACAATGCGGGTGGCACACATGCAACGAAGTTTTGGACGGGTGGCAGTATCACGAGAGAATCCCATCTGCGAAATCAATTCCCGAATGAATTCGCACAGATGATCGTGGAAAAGCTCGTATATTCCATCCTCATTGAACTGAACTGGTCGGCTGAAACGCGGAGAGATTTTGTGATCAAGGTTTCCCATCTTGGATCGTGAAAAACAGTTCTGCAATAGCGTCTTCTCTGCACACAGAGCAACTTTTGTAGATTTGGGACGTTGATAGAAGACAATTTCTCATTTCTTGTCTATTTGGCATTTCATCATCTGAAAAGACGTAAAATTTGAACAAATTTCAATAACGATAAACAAAGGTTTTAAACAAAGGATAGAGTTTTAATAGAATTTAAAATGATTTCCTGATACAAGTCTTACTATTTAATCCATAGTTGGGAGGTGAAGAAGTGGATTCATCCCTTGCATGAAAATGAAACTAACAAACCCGACAGGAATTCAAACTTTCTTTTCCGATTCCTCATTCGGAAGTGTTATCCATTACTCCAGCCGTACACCCAATCTTACAGAAATTCGTAAGGAAAGGAAAAAAGAACGAAAGAGATATATGAGGAGAAAGAAAGAGAGAAAGAGAAAGAGAAAGAAAGGGTTATAAGGGTTGTATGATCGGAAAGAAAGAGAAAGAGAACGAAAGAGCTATGGGGGCAGCAAGAGCAGAAAGAAAGAGAAAGAGAGAGAAATGGCTACGAGTAATGTATAAGCACAGAGAGAGAGAGAGAGAGAGAGAGAGGGAGAGAAAGAGAGAGACGGGGGAGGTAGAGAGAGGGGGGAAAAGAATGAATTAAAAACCGACACAATTTAAAAAAAAAGATAAAAATGGAAAACTACAACTAAGAAAAAAGGCGAACAAAAAAAGAAAGAAAAAAAAAGAAAAAAAAAAGAAACAGAATGGTCTAATCGTTTATCGCTCTTCATTCGTCAGAACTCGACGGGACCCTAAAAAAGTGAACATGTAGATGCAGATACGCGTGTATCAATAATATATTCCGACGAGTATTTTTTTTTTAAATCAATCTCACCACAATCAAAGCGTTAAAGTTACTAAGTTGAAAGTATTAGGTTGGTGCAAAAATAATATCGTTTTTTGACGTTAAAAAATACGTCAAAAAACGATATTATTTTTGCACCAACCTAATATTGCATCATTAACAGGATAACGCGGATTAATTTGTCTTCTAGTGAAGCCATGATTCAATGAAAATTCGGAAGAAAATATTTTCGCTTCAAGAAAAGAATAAATAATAATTGGTAGGAGAACAATCAGCTATTTTGAGAATAACAAGAAAAAGAAATAACAATAAAATTTTAAATATTTTTTACAGATTAACTATATTCTGTATTACTACAAAACTGTAAGAATTTAAAATTGCACACGGACTTTATAAACTCCTTAGACAAAACAAATACGTATCGTAGTCAAGTCGTATTGGCTGAATGACAACATCCATCTCTGTATATATCTCTGAGATGAGGTATTATGATTATTTACATTATTCGGACAGCTATCCTCATCTTCATTGGCATATTCACGAAGTTTTGGTCGTCCACTCCGAAATTCCAATCAAGAAGACCGGAGCGTTTTAGCTTATCAAGTCAAATCAAATTTATAAAAACTATTAAATTAAAACAATTCTAGATCCTATAGATCAGTGTCAAGACTTTTCGATAAACCTGAATAATTTGTTCTTAGAAAAATAATGGAATGATGAGAGAGCAAAGAACGCTGTAGATATTATTACAAAGTGAACAAGGAATGCGTTTTGGACGAAACGTTTTTGGTGAGGTACGTTGTATATGAAGCTAAGGTCATTAGAGGTGGAAAAACCAAATGCCGGAAATGAATGGAAAAGATGATTCTACAACAACAAGATGAGTTTGAGCAACAGTAAACAGAAAGGTAGCACTGCTCTTTCTACCTACTATTGGAACAGTATTAATAGTGGAAAAAACACCTACCATCATATGTAAAATACTAGCTACACCTAGGCCATATTACGGAGAGGGTAAAAACTGTAATTTGTGCCTGATTGAAAAGGTTGATAATCCTATAACGTGTTGAGTGCCTAGCTATTTAATAAGAGAAGAAAACTTATGGCTGCATGCCAGCGTAAGAATAAATATTTAATAAAAATTCACATTCAGTGTAGGAATGAAATGATTATGAAATGGACAAAGTCCGACAATTATTTTATATAAAAAAGAATGTATAAACATAAAATGTCTTAAAATAATTGTCGGAATTTGTCCATTTCATAATGTGTGACGTCATTTGTTTACATTTGGATACGCATCGAGCAGATATGAATGTACGTGAGAAAAATCATGGAAAATTGTAGCTAAAAAAACAGTAAAATCTACCTTGCTAACCAAGACGCTCCTGTGGCTCAATCGGTAAAAGCACGTCAGGCTATATGACGGTTCCGTATAGGATACAGGTTCGGAGAACACAAATTTTCTATGATAATTTGTCGGATATTCAGGTCGGTAAATGTTGTTAATACTGTATAGTATAAACAGAGCATTTGCTTAAATATTTGTATCTATAAAAAAATGCATAAACGTAAAAATGTCTTAAATATAAGTATATATATATAACATTTTTTTAAAACTTCTTTTTTCGGCTTTCCTTTAATTGAACTTCATCTTATAACTTCGGATGTTAAGGTTAATATCTGGGTTGAATTTGTGTAGCTTCTTTCCATTTACGCCAGACAACATCCGCCCTCTCCTTACCACCAATCGGGCAGTTTCTGTTGTCTGCTATGTCATCGGTTGGATCTGTGGCAATTTTTAAAATTCTGTTTCTTTTTAATATTAAATTTTAAATCTCTAATATCGACACTGAATACAGTCCACCACTTCAGCTGAATGACGCTAACGCATTGACGTTAAATGAAATAGTCTATTCTCATGAGTTTACTTTGGATTTCTCTGTCATGTAGGATCCACTTGAATTATATACCAACGGAATTGTTACTTGTATCATATATATATATATATATATATATATATATATATATATATATAGTTATTTTCCAAGCATAGCTTAGATGTGGCACAAGGCCGAAAGTATGGGGCATCTGGTGAGGATCGAACTCACTTTTCAGTTGTAACTGATCTAGCAAGACAAGCTTGCTAACCGCTACACCGCCTCGAGATGCCCAATATATATATATATATATATTGAAAGGTTATATATATATTAGGTTGGTGGAAAAATAATGTCGTTTTCCCACATAGTAACATATGTGAGAAAACGACATTATTTTTCCACCAACCTAATATATATATATATATATATATATATATATATATATATATATATGTGTGTGTTTGTTTGTGTGTGTTTGTTTTTTGTGTGTGTGTGTGTTTGTGTGTGAGTATGTGTGTGTAAATTATTTTCATTGAAAGGTTATCTGTAAATGAAAAATGAATAAAAAACAAGAGTAAAACTCTTCTTAGTCTAAACGCGTCGGATAAGTATACTTTTTCCTTTTGTCTTCTTATTAATATCTATAGCAGGGAGTGAAGCGTTCATGCCTTACATCTTTCCAAGTATAAATAATTTTATATAATATAAAATGAAAGTACAAAGAGGATAGTGAATATCCTCTTTGTACTTTCATTTTTTTGTATTTTCCATTTTTTTTATTTTTTAGGATAATTGTTACAAATGATATTATTTAGCGAGAGTAAGTAGAGAAAACGCTTGTTGTTTAGCGTGAAAAGTAAAAGTCATGAATTTATTAACGTTTTTAGTAGGGGACATGAGAAACGGAACATAATAGTGAATGTGTAAAACTGAGACAGTTACAGAAAAGCAGAAATTCTTTTGCTCGCATAAAAAAAAACTGGGACATTAGTCTTCTCCGTTGTAATATTCTTTTCAAACTGGGTGCATGAAAAAGAGACAGAAGAATCAACTGTAGAGAGGGCTCACATAGAGAAAGCCACTGAAAAGCATAAATTCTTTTGCTTGCTTTCCAGTTGTATTAAACCAGCAGACACTCACTACTGAAGTGATGAAGGTTTTAGTGCATGCAGCTGAAATCAAAGACTTGCCTATTCAAAGGACTTATAGTCGGACAGATCTAGATGAAAAATTTGTATTCGGTTCTAAAAATTATATAGGGAAAGTCTGACGACTTTAGCGTCACATCAAAGCTCTTTTTTTTACTGACTTTTAAAATGTTTTAATCGGTGGAGAATATTTTTGACCCCTTCTTAAGACCTGGATTCACTCATGTGACTATCACCCAGAAACTTTTTCATCAGATCATGCGTGGGACGAAAAGTCACAACAGGCGAAGTCTATTTTCTGTGATTAAAAGGTAAGTTTTTATCTGTTTCATTGCCTTAAGATTGAATTTTAAATGTTCAAAATTGTTTTCTTTTAAAGTTATGTAAAAAAAATATTTCTTGGTAGTATTGAATATTATTAAATTAAACTTGTTAAACTTTGGTAGAGCACATTTAAAAATATTAACTGCAATACCTAATTTTAAAATTAAATTAAAAGTATTTAAAAATTAGATTTCATGTATTAATCTTTGTGTTATTATTTGTAAGGAAAAAGATTGAACTTTATCTTAAAAGAAGAAATAAGTAATTAAATTAATTAAAATTAAAACAATATTAATTTAGATTACGTCAAAATAACGAATTTTCACTTTTCCACTCATCAATGAACGTCATTTTCTGACAGCTGATAAGAAAATTATTTAAATATTTTTTAATTAAAATAAAAATGTTTACGTCTCGTTAAAACGGAAACTGTTAATTTGATGAATTGTGAGCAAGATTAAACCAAAATTACTTACTTTTTTCATACTTTTTTTTCAATGGGGGCCTCATTTTTTTGCGCAGCCATTGAAGTAGCAAGTAGCTCGTAGAGTTGTTTAAAAACAACAGTAAGTGACAAAATATTACAAGTAATACAAAAAATAAAAAATGTCGTCATACATATGACAAAATATTCGCTACTGAATACCCTGAATCCAAGTCACCTGTCGCCATTGATATATATATATATATATATATATATATATATATATATATATATATATCATTATAATATTAGTATTTAAAAATATGTGTTCGTAGCGATATAGGGATTACCATGTTTCGGAACTAAAAAGTAAACTTTAAAATAAATTAATTTTTTTGTTCCATTCTTAATCTGTGTTGAATAACTTTCGAAGAAAATGATTTACTTTTTTACATAAATAGTATTATATACTTTAAGAGGGAGGGGGAAAGGGATTTTTGGACGAATCAGGATACAAGTACAAATTTTTAATACCAAAGTGTAAATATAGGTCATGGGTTGTTTGTTTATAATTTTTGCCTGTCGATACTGGCTTCTTTATATAAGAATGTGTCTTTCTGTCTGCTTTTTTAGAAGCATATATAAGATACACTACAATACATAGGCATTTTTTTATCTTTTATAAAATACATTGGAATTGTCGTAAAGGTGCTTCAAATATGATTAAGTCATATTTTATATAATTATATCTTTATAAAGATCTAAAATACTATATTTATTAGTATACTAGATACGGTATTGTTAAAATCAAGATTTAAAAATTAGGAATTTAATTACGCATTTTTTTACTTTTTATATTTGATCAAATAATAAATATATAATAATGATTTTTTTAATTAATTATGTTATAAAGTAGGCATAATGCAGTGTCTACAAAAACAGTTATTTCCTTTCTGTGATTTAATAAATTTTTATTTTTTAGAAAATTAATAATATATAACTTTTCATGTAGGCACAAATTAAAAATCATTTAAAGACCTACAAGTTCTCGTTTTTAATAATTTCCATTTTACTCTTGATGTTTTATTTGTTTCTTTTAAATGCCAAAAATATTCTGATAGGGATGTTTAGTTACAATACACATCATTTTGAAGGAAGACAGATGTTGGCACCACCTTAATTTAGAATTATTTTTAGTGCTGACAATATCATTTTTTTTTAATATTATGATCCTCAATAGATGAGATAGTAAACTATAGAATCTGTGAGATATTTATTATTCAATGGACAATTTATAGGATTGCTATAGTTATATATTTTTTTTTTTGTTTTTCTTATTTCTCGATCACAATTTTTTTTATTCTGCTTTAAGTATTTATTTAGATTTTTATTATTGTGTATTTGTTTCTAAATTATCAGTACAGCTATAACTTAATCTTAGAGTATTTTTATTAAAAATTTAAATAAGCTTATTATTTCTAGAAAAGTGTTTTTCAGTTAAAGTAAGAAATTTATGCCCTAACTTACTACTAACCATTTGGTTGAATGGGTGCGTGTACAAAAGGATTTTTCTATTTCTATTTCTTCTCTGGTCATTCTTCTTATTATTTTTATATTTAATGTCAGGGCATTTATAGCCAATAGTCTTTAAAACTTTATTATAAAAATTACTGTGTTCATAGAATATTCTTTCATTAGCAAAATTTATACTTATTCGTTTTTCTATTGATAAACGTACTTGATTTATTATAGATGGGGGATGATTTGACTTCGGGTGGATATATAAAGGATTGGTATTAGGTTTTTTTATAAGGTTGGCATGTATTTTTCATTAAGTATAATGTCATATCGAGGAAGTATACTTTTTCAATTTTGTATTAATAATAACTTTCAAATTTAGGCATTTAATTTCTCTCTATATATTAATTCTCTAATCCTATCAATTTTGTAGACTTCGTCACAACCATATGGCCATCATCCCTATACAGTTCAATATCTTCAATATTAATTTCACGGTGTGCACTCGGATTATATAAAATAAATAGACCAACAAGATCGGAAGACTTTACAGAGTCCAACGATCCCATTTTAATATCAAAATTGTCTTGTCCATTTTTTACCCACTGTTTCTTATTCTAAATGTGAACAGATTTTTTGCAATCATAATTATGTTGCTTTTCTCTGTATATAATCCAAGTGAATCCTAATAATATTAAATATTAAAACTCATCTACAAAAAGAGCTCAATGTATTTATTATAACAGAACATATAAATTACATAACAAAATCCAAAATTACCTCATAAGCAGATAGATCTATTTCAACCAATGTGAAGTATGTCAGTCTTATTCAACTCTGGTAGATGGACTCTGTTCGTGCCGGAATTATGAATTTAAAAGTTAACATTAACAGCAGTCGAAAAATTGATACAGAACCTACTAATATCGACACCTCACTCAGATGAAATGCCCTAGTCAATGATAAGGGAAAGGGCGGAAAAAATTATCTTAAAGGGATGAGGCACCAGAAAATCAACCCGGATATTAACCATATGATCCTAATTTGGGGTTCTATGAAGAATGAGGTGTTGAATTGAAACTTAAGGAGGGCCGAAAAGCGAGTTATATATATGTATATAATTTTTTTTAATTATATATAAAAAATTTGGTTCCTACTTAAAAGAAAAATACCAAATTCTACCTACAAATAAGAAATATTAACAAGATTAACAGTAAGTCATATTTAGTAATATGGGATTGATTATGTTCCGATAGACTCATAGAAGGGATTCCTGGTAGCCCATACCTTAAGGAAGTACAAACATTTTACTAACAAGTACCGCTTATATACTACTAAGATCTTTATACATGTAAAATATGTGTGATCTTTGTTTGTTTTTTTGTTTTGTTTTTTGTTTACTTTTTAACAAAATATGATCGGTGGAAAATGTCATGAAGCCATTTCTGACCTTAAGTCTCTGGTTGGGACCCGAAATGAACTGTATTTACAACAGTAACCCAAGGAAATAATAATAATGTCACTTTATTAAATACTTTCGCTCGGTAGAAATTATTGCGTGCGTTAAAATTATAGTTAGTTTAATTAATAAAATTCCCCGACGGGAAGTTGCAAATTCGCATGAATGACTTTAGGTGAATTTAAACCATAAATTCTTTTTAGCATAAAAATGTGTCTGACGATAAATTGTTGATAGTTTACAAGTAAATTACAATTCCGAAATTAATGACTATTTATCGCCAAGCTAATTATAATCGAGGAGCTAAAAAAATAGAATTAAATTTATTTTGGCATTTTTATTCACTTAACAAAAGGCGCAAGAGCCAATCAAGGTAGATGAGTACTGAATGACGCTGTTTTAGGAACGTAAGAGTAGTAAGTACGAATTGTAGATTATGAAGATATGCAAAATATATATTGGTTGCCCCTGGACTTGAAGTCTTTGTTCGGGAATTGGGAGCATCTTGTACTACACAAAGCAAAGGTAAAACACAATAATAATAATAATAATAATAATAATAATAATGTAATAAATATCAGGAAATAATAAAGCCTCTAATCTCATAATGTTCTATACTTGCGCCAAATGAATATAAAATTTATCACGATAGCATTATACTGGTCATAGTGCAAATATTTTCGAAAAGATGTTAATAAAAACTGATATGAACATCACCCAGCATGGCTTAAAGAAATAGAAGACATCACTATTCGAAAGGAATTACCTATCTTTACGGAAAGTGAAGATTGAAGCAAATACTTCGGACATAATTGTCAAAAACCAAAAAGAAAAACTTGCCTATTGAAGTTGCCTATAGCTTGTCCATCGGACTGTAACATTGCAGTCAAGGAATTTGAAAAACTATCGAAATCTAAAGACCTGGAAATCGAAATAGAAAAAATGTAGAAAATTGTAAACAAGAATAGTACCAGTGCGCTTGGAATGATAAAAAAGGAACTCAACAACACTTTGAAAAAATCCCTGGAAATCCCAGCTTAAGAGAAATACAAAAAATTGTCTTGATAAATACGGTCCACACACTAAGAATGTTGTTCATGTTATGTGAAGTTATGGGAGTTAGAAAAACACATCATGAAATGTAACCATAACAACACCCCACTAGCTGCCTTAGGTCTTTCGGTAGAGACTTGGTAGTTCGTGTGATCATATCAGAAATCGAAATATAATAATAATAATAATAATAATAATAATAATAATAATAATAATAATAATAATGAGTAAAATTGTATTGAGTAAATATATATTCATTATTAATGGGATTAATTTGAAGACGTAACAAAGGGAAGTTTAAATAATTGATGTAACATTTTAATTTGCTCAATATTTTCTCCCATGGGATCAAAGGCAGGTGCGATTAAACGCTCCATCTAATTTTTCTCATCAGCAAGAGAGTATCTCGTTTTCGTTAAATATGGTGGCTTTTTAATATGATGGAGCAGGTGCCTGTCTCGCTGTGTTGTTGTTGCTTTTTCGAGTTAATATCCATCTACTTAGATGCTAATCATGATAACAGAATATCCCTTAAGTGGTGTAGACCAATCATACGACCGGGCAAAAAAAAAAAAAAAATGTCATCCAACTCAGTATCATCAACTTAATAGTTCATTTTTCAATTGGGAACAATAAAGATGATTGAATCCAGGAATTGATTTAAAAATCGAAATCCTAGCTTCTTCAACGGCTCGAACACCAATCTCCTGTACCGATATGAAATACATAACTATCTCCGCACCGAAACGGGCCTGAGTGCTTGTCACTTATAATTGTTCACTTGGAATTCGTAGCTTCAGTAACTGGCAACATGATTGATTCGTTTTTTACGACTTGTCAACCCTTTGCAGGTTATTTAAAGCCAGAAAATATTTTTAGTTTGCAAGAATTTGTTTTGGAGATAATAATGGTTTAATGATACAAGTCTTTAATAATTAACCCATAGCTCGGAGGAGATGAAATGGATTCATACCTAATCATAATCTGATAAACAAATAAAAATTATAATGCGGACATAAAATGGGGGATCAGCTCTATATTAACAGATTCTGGTCAAAATCCAAAATCTGCTGTTTTATCGGTCCTGAACTGGCATCTCCGCTTCAGTCACCCACCACCCGCGACGTAACGCAGCTTCTCTGAGCCTTTTCTATAAATATTTTCATGGCAATTGTTCTGATGAACTTTCCTCTTTGGTACCTCAAAGATTCTAAATAACAGAGAAGCAAAAAATAGGAATGAATGACTGTTGTGAAGTGCGATAAAAGAAACTCTTAAAGTAGAAGTAGCGGGTGTATCTAGCTAGTTCAACAGGAAAATGGTGGGACATAGTTGCCAATCAAGTAGCACGCTTAAATTCGTATTGTCGGGACACTAGGGTAAAAAGCCTATTAGAGAATTTGCCATGAAAATATTTCTAGAAAAGACAAAGGGAAGCTACGTCACGTCGGTGAGAATGTGACTGAAGTCGAGATGCAAAATCAGGATTGAATTGATTATATTATAGATCCTTTATTTGCATTTTGTCAAGAATCTCGAGATGTACAACAGGGGCACGAAACCAAATATGGCAACAGTAGTCAATCAAAGAAAGAATGGTAGATTTATAAATGTGCAAGATGGATTTTAATGAGAAAAAATGTCTGGCCGACACAATATCATTATTATTGTTGTTGCTGTTCTCTCAGCTATAGGTTAAATAGTAGTACAGACTGGATAGTTTAGCTTTGGTTGGAAACCAGTCTAGGAGAACTTTTTTTGGTGTCAAGGAACACTCGTTTGACACTTGTCACTTTCGTAATGCTCGTTGTAGTAGAGACTTTGTAAGCGCAGATACAACTGTGGTAAAGCTGTTGAACAATACTGGTGCCTTCGAATAGCTCTCGCACTAATAGTACTTGCTCGATAATAGAGAATAGCGGTCCTTATAGTATAGAGGATAGAATAGAAATGGCGATCTGTATAGTATAGAGGATAGACTAGAAATAGCGATGGTTAGTCTTCAGTTATTTCCTGTATATGTGCGTTTCCTCTATGGTCACGTGGTCTACTTAATTCTGTAATGGGTTCGCCATTGTTTGTTCGCTGGTGATCTATGTTCAAACTCGAGTGTCGGCAATGACACTTTATTTCTATATAACGGAATAGAAACTTTAAATTCAAAATTGCATGTCGCCCTGTTGAAGCACACTATGCAGCTAACGAAAGAATCATAGGCTTCACATTGGCTCTATGATCCCAATTGCCTATCGAGTTGACGGATGTATGGATTATTATTATTATTTATAATAATAATAATAATTATTAATTATTATTGTATTATTTATTATTATTATTGTTATTTATTTATAGGCCGTTTGATACTTTTCCTAGTACTCCAATAACAACTGATATGACTGTCACCTCTTCAGCTCTTTTTTAAGGCTGGGATATTTGTCTGTTTTTTAATACTTTCTTTCAGATTTACTATAAAAGAGGTCAAAAGAGACAAGTGAAAACAACGCATGGCATACCTGGCGGGCTTAAGCAATTGGTTGGCAGAACGTGGCCTGGGAGATTTGACAGAGGCACGTAACTTATAGAGAGCTACAAGGGATAAGGGGGAAGTGGAGAGCCATGATCACCTACGTCCTGAAGGGACACGTCACATAGAAAGGAAGAATACGTGTGTTGTTTTCTCTGGCAGAAATACCGACTACTTGATCCATACTTCTGGCTTGTGTGTGTTGATCCGTTTGAGATTTGATGTCTCAAAAGATGTTAATTGTTTCATTCTCAAGGTGATATTCTAGCCTTTGCATGTACCATTCGTCACAGTTGCATCAACTTCAACCAATTAGCTTTCTTTCAAGGCTAATTTGCCACGCTCAAATTTCTTTCATTCAGTCGACTTGCGTCTATCTGTCGCCTCTCAACGCACGCGTAGCTAGGTAGATACATAGACATTTACAAAGATGGATCGAAATATAATTTCTTTTCAATTACTAAAAAGCAAGAAGAAAAAACTTCAAAAACCTTATTTTCAACATAGTCTTATTCCTTTATAACCGAGATATACTTTTTAATTTTGGCTGCTTTCTTAGCCACCTTCTAGTTGCCTTTTTCACCTCATCATCATAGAAAAATCCCTCAATCATTTCATGGAAGATGCTATCCGATATGGTCAGATGATCACTTAATAAGTTATGCAATTCCTGTGATAAAACTGACAATACACGCTGTGTCTCTGATATTAAGCACTCTTCCCGTATAAATTTCGCAAATTTCGAACAATATATGTATGTGTGTGTGCGTTTCTAGGATGTATAATAGTATCCGAACTAACAAGATGCAGTCAAGCACTCTCTGGAAATTCTGGACATTGCAGACGATAAAGATATATAAGATATCGAATTTATGGTTTTGATTTATGGTTACTAGATTTATTCACAGAAATGTCAAGGCATTTTCTCTCACACTCAACATTGTCTTTCTTTCATTCTAGGCTGAGGAAGCCAAAGAGAACGCACTCTCTAGCAAAACACGGAGTTATTAGGTTGGTGCAAAAATAATGACGTAATAATGTCGTTTTCGACGTTAAAAAACGACATTATTACGGCATTATTTTTGCACTAACCTAATAATATATTTTCCACTTGGCCCCATCACACACATCCAACCCCCCATATATATATATATATATATATATATATATATATATGCGATACCGATTTATATTTTCATATATCAAGAACAATATTGGGGAAAATGTATGACAGATTTGAAACAGGTTTTCTTGTAACACGTTTCTCATTCCGGAATATATATATATATATATATATATATATATATATATATATATATATATATATATATATAAATGGACGGTGAGGTCAACACCTAGAATCCTGTTAGTTGTGTTTTGTCTTGACTATTCATATATGCTGGTTAGTGGTGCATTATGGGTAATATAATAAAGTATGTTGTATTGGCCTAACGAGTATTAAATAGGATTTAATATGTATGTATGTGTGTGTGTGTGTTGTGTGTATATGTGAGTAAAAGCGCTGTATCAAGTCTATTCAGTGTCTTCTCGACGAGGCACGTTGGTATGACGCTTGCGGTGTATTGTAGCGGTCCGGGTTTCAGTTCGCGGTAGTGGATGCGCACTGCTGTTGTGTCTCAAAGTAGGACGAAATGGCCGTTCAGTGCTTTCTGGATTCTGTTGAATGTCCTTGAAGACTCGATGGATTACTTTATATATATATATATATATATATATATATATATATATATATATATATATATATATATATAAAATGTATTCCGGTATTATTGTACACGTTAGAGCTCATTGACCGTGTATGTTTATGGGAGCAATACAAAGAGAACCTTTCTAAAAACTTCAAACATCATGGGCAACTAACGCTTCGTGGCTTTGACTCAGAATTCAGTAACGAATTTATAAACAGAGCGCCTATTTACAACAAAGATAGGATTGTTTCTATGGACGAAAATTCATTGCAAACATACGGACTATCGCAAGTTTGCCTAACGAGTTCAGATATTCTTCCAACATTCAGGAAATTTCCTACGATATCGACACTCTTGAACGGTATGTCAGTGAAAACGGTTCAAAGTTGATTAAGGACCGGCAGTTGGCTTAAAATACCTTTTTCGACTCTGTTCACCTTCTCAGAGGTGTTATGTTCTTCTTGATGCAATGGGAGGGACAGGTAAAACATTCATCACGAATCTTCTGGCAATTGCACGGCAAAACAAGGGGGTCACCTTGGCTGTAGCATCCCCTGGAATTGCTGCAACCCTTCTTCCCGGTGGTATGACAGCGTACACCACCTTTAAGCTGCCAATTAATTTGACTTTGTCCGATTCAGCCACTTGCAACATCAGCAAGGGTTCAGATAAAGCTGACATCTTGAAAAGGTGGGCGCTCACTGTGTGGGCTGAGTGCACGATGGCCCAAAGATAAGCTCTCGAGGTCTTGGGTAGGACTTTGCGAGGCATAAGGGATTGTCAATATCCAATGGGAGGAGTAGCTGTCATTCTCTCGGGTGATCTCAGGCAAACTCACTTTTTTTCCTCAAAGGTACAAGGGCGGACGCTGTGTCAGTATGTATTAAGTCATCACCTCTGTGGCAACAGGTCAAAATTTTGCCTCTTAAAACCAACACGACAGTTGAACTACTCGGACACTAAATGTCAGCGCAAATGTCAAAGGACCATCTAGCATTTGGTGAGGGAAGCATGTCAGAAAAGGAAGATGGCGAGATCTCAGTTTCGCAAGTGTGCTCCGTTGTAAATACTTTTCCCAACCTCAAATCTGCTGTCTTTCCAGATCTGGCTAACAATTTTGAAAACTAGTTTGTTGTGCGAGACGTTAATATTGGCCCCTAAAAACACCAGTTTTACCAAAATCAATGAAGAACTGCTGAATTTCCTACCAGGAAGCCTTGAAACCTACAAGTCAATTGACACTGTTGCCGATCAACAAAAAGTGGTTCACTATCCAATAGAGTTTCTAAACTTTTTGAACCACTCCGGACTGGTACCCCATGCATTGCGCTTCAAAATCGTAGACCCAGTATTTTTGCCGGTGGAACCTGAAACCACCAAGACTCTGCAATGGAACCTGCCTTGTGGTCAAGAAACTGCTACCAGAGGTTACTGAGGACAGTATTCTCACAGGATGTGGTATGGGAGAGGATGTATTCATACACAGGAAACCTCTTTGCTCTGTACAGTCTTCAATTCTCGCTAAGGCTTTGATTCGCGATGATAATCAATAAGTCTTAAGGACAAACGCGATCTACAGTAGGTCTATATTTAGGTGAGCCACGCTTCCCTCATGGGCAGATATATGTTGGTTCTGCTAGAGTGTGAAGCAAATCAAATGTATTTGCTTTCACTTCAAACGGAAAAACTAAAAATGTTGTCTACAGAGAGGTGTTGTAGGCTCTTTACATTTCCTTCAGAAGTTACAAATGTTTCCTCATGATTTTTCGTGGGTGTTGCACTTCACGTATCGTATTTTCCTTTTGTCTAACTCTTAATAACCGTGTCTGTTCCTCTCTTATCGGCATTAGATTCCGCGTTTATTTCACTAAAAGCCGTTGCCATGACTCCGGTATATACATTTTGAGTGTTACGACATCTAAACTGTAACACTCTAAGGTAATGAATTCCAGCCTTCTTTTAGGGTTACCACTATTTGATTTTCAAAATTTCAGAGAACGCTGCCAATCCCTTTTTAGAGCTACCACAATTTAATTTTTACAAAGTCAATGAACAGGCCTTTTCGGGATTTCTCCATAACCCGTGAACTGCCTATTTTTTAATGCGCATTTTTGGCCCAGACAGATGTCTTAGGAGTTTATTTATTCCTTATGTTTAATTTCAGTAGTTACCATTGTCGTTTTTATAGAAACTAGAACATCAAATATATATGTGTATAAAACATCAAAAAGTAATATTGATTAGAAATAATAATAAAAAAATACTTTTCAAAATAGTCATTATTTTTCTACTCGTGAAATGTAAAATTACGACAGAAAGTGTCTTCTTACGGCTAATAATAAAAACTTTAAAGGCTAAGTGTTGTAAAATGCAAATGCAATGTATATAAGCACTTCCGTGTAAATACAAAGAAATAACATGTAGTGAGTTTAATTTTAACAGCTGCCCTAATGGGGATCATGTCAGGTAAGGGGTTAAACTGCCACTTCTTACAAGCATCGCTATGACTGAGATGACGGGCAACGCCGGGTATCTCTGCTAGTTTAATAATATAAATATTAAGCAGAATAAAAATGAATTTATCGAAATTTCATTAAATTAAAGAAGGGGTGGCTGACAGATGTAAAAGTAATATTTTTGCAAATATTTTCTAAAAGAAAAGAAATATTTCTAAAATAATGTCATTCTTTTGTGAATAAGTCCTGAAAGTTTCATTAAAATCCGACATTTATTTGATCTTTGCAAGAATTTCCAAATCAATGTGTTTTTCACCGCAAAAAGAGACGCCAACATTTCTTATACCTTGTCCCGAAGACGCAAGGAAAACAAACTTTTGGAACAAAATTTCGAACATGCTAAAAAGAATTAAAAATATAATTTATCAAAAAATCAGAGTGAGCAGAGACATAGATTGGTAACACGCATAGATAAAGTGATTGATAGCTAGATAATGGATGTAGATAGATAGATAGATAGATAGATAGATAGATAGATAGATAGATAGGAAGGAAGGAACAGAATGAGATAGATAGATAGATAGATAGATAGATAGATAGATAGGAAGGAACATAATGAGATAGATAGATAGATAGATAGATAGATAGATAGGAACAGAACGAGATAGATAGATAGATAGATAGATAGATAGGAACAGAATGAGATAGATAGATAGATAGATAGATAGATAGGAACAGAATGAGATTGATAGATAGATAGATAGAGAGAGAGAGAGAGAGAGGTAACAGGAACAGATAGAGTGATAGAACGCTAGATAATGGAGATAGATAGATAGATAGACAGACAGAGGCATATAAAGAGAAACAGAAGCACACAATAGAAGAAGAAGGGGGGGGTTATCGCACCCATTTTCTTCATTACGAACAAGGCTAAAGATAAATATGAAAAATAAGAAAACCGAAAAGTTGGAAGTGAAGACGAATAATTTGAGTGAAGAGTGCGATAATGGTGTGTGCAAAATACCATGTTTTGCGCATTTTTAACATTTCTTCATCGGTCGAATATAAATTCAAGGCAACAGGTCCATGATAAGCGGAAAGATCATGCTGAGTAATGCGCACATGTTGCTAGCGGGTTCGATTCACGTCGGGGCCCCTGCCTGTTGTTTTTGTCGTTAACTAATTGGTCGTTAGAAAAAAAAATGTCATGGTCTTTCTCCCTCCTTTTGTTTCCCTAGACTCATATTATTCTTTTTTTTTTTATTTATTTATTAAGTTAATTTCCCATTTTTCATAATTCATATTTCTTTGTCGCCTCTTCTATTTTTCCTTCATCAGTCTTTCCTTCTCTATTTTATTTTGATTTCATTTACTTTCATTTTCATATTGATTTCTTTTTTTTTTTAGATTGCCTTTGCATTTTTATTTGTTTCATTTTCTTCTGTAATAGCCGTATTTTCGTATTTTCTTTGTTTTTCTTTCTCTTATTTAGTTTCCCGCCACTTTCTCGTTTTAATTTTATATATATATATATTGTAACTGTTTTAACTTTTAATTTTCTCTTGCGTCTTTTCTTTTTACTTTTTTTTCTCCTCTTTCTATAGAACATTTCATTTGTTTCCTTGTCGTCTTTGTTTGATGGTCTTTAATTTCTATTATCACTTTTTGCTTCGTTTCTTGACTCTTCACTACATCTGCCGCTTTACTTGTTTACAGTTCGTTTTATTCTTCCTTTTTTTCTTCTCGGCTTTTTTTTAATTGTTTTTTTCTTTCATAACTTTTCTTCTTTTCACTTTCAATCTCTTTCAGATATATTGCTTCTTTGTTAACGTTATTGTTTTCTTTTTTTCTTCGAATTGTTTATTTGAATTCACACGCTTCTTAAGTTTCATTCACTTCCTTTCGTTACTCACTTTTCTATTGCGATGTTCATTTTGACTCATTTCCCAACCTTTCATATCTTACAAATCTATTTTCATTAACTTACATGTAAAGTTTTTTTCACACCTTTCTTCAGTTTGCTTCTAATTTTCATCCATCGTTAAAACATTTTCATTCTTCCCTTTCACTTTTTCATTCTTCCCGGACCGCTTTTTCATTCTGCCCTTCCGCTTTTTAATTCTTCCTTTCCTCTTTTTCATTCTTCACGGTCCGCGTTTTCATTCTTCCCTTCCGCTTTTTCATTCTTCCCGGACCCCTTTTTCATTCTTCCTTTCCGCTTTTTAATTCTTCCCTATTCGCTTTTTCATTCTGCCTATCCACTTTTTCATTCTTCCTTTCCGCTTTTTCATTCTTCACGGTCCGCTTTTTCATTTTTCCTTTCCGCTTTTTCATTCTTCCCTTCCGCTTTTTCATTCTTCCCTTCCTTTTTTATTTTTTTTTCATTGCACCCTTCCGCTTTTTCATTCTTCCCTTCTTCTTTTTCATTCTTCCTTTCCGCTTTTTCATTCTTCCCTTCTTCTTTTTCATTCTTCCTTTCCGCTTTTTCATTTTTCATTTCCTGTTTTTTTTCATTATTCCCAGTCCGCATTTTCATTCTGCCCTTCCAATTTTCATTCTTCCCGGTCCGCTTTTTCATTCTTCCCTTACTCTTTTTCCTTCTTCCCTTTCACTTTTTCATTCTTCTCTTCTATTTTTCCTTCTTTGCTGCTACTTTTTCATTCTTACCTTCTCCTTTTTCATTTTTCTGTCCCTTTTCCATTCTCCATTGTCACTTTTTTCTTATTCCTTTCCATTTTTCCTTATTCCATTCCACGTTTTCATTCTTCCCTTTAACATTTTTCACTCTTTACGTCAACTTTACATTCTTCCCTTTCATATTTTACTTCTTCACATCCACTTTTTGATTCTTCTCTTTTACATACTTTCCTTTCGCTCTTTCATTCTTTACTTTGCATGCATCCATGTCACCTTTTTATTCTTTTCTTTCACTTTTTCTTTCTTTCTTTTCAGTTTTTCATACTTGTCTGTCAGGTTTACATACTTGTCTGTCAGGTTTTCATTCTTTCATTTTTACTTTTTCATTCGTTCACTCGACTTTTTTTCATTCTGATCAATAATTTGATTCTACTTTTTCATTCTTCCCAGCCACTTTTTCATTTATCTCTTTCAAATTTTCCTCTGTAACACATTTTCATTCTATCCTTTCATTTTTCAGGTTTTCCTTTCACATTTTCGTTCATCCTATTCAATTTTTCATTATTCTCTTTCAGTTTTTTTATTCTTCCTTTCCACTTATTCATTCTTCCCATTCAAATTTTCATTCACCCCTTCCCCTTTTTCATTCTCCCCTTCCCCTTTTTCATTCTCCCCTTTTTCATTCTCCCCTTTTTCATTCTCTCCTTCCCTTTTTCATTCTCCCCTTCATATTCTCATGCTTCCCTTCCACATTTTCATTCTTCATTTTCAGTTTTTCATTCTTCGCTTCCACATTTTCCTTTTTCCTTTCCACTTATTCTTTCTTCACTTTAGCATTTTCATTCTTCCCTCCGAATTTTTTATTCTTCATTTTCCCTTTTTCCTTCTTATCCTCCACTTATTCCTCATTGTCTTTTAACATGTTTGCATTTTCTGAAATTTTTTTTGTTTAATCATTCTTCTTCTTCTTCTTCTTCTTCTTCTTCTTCTTCTTCTTCTTCTCCTCTTCTTCTTTCTCCTCCCCCACTCTTTTTTTTTGCTTTTCCACCCCATTCTTGCTTACCATTATCATTCATTTCTTATACTTTTCGTCCTTTTCTTTCTTTCTTTCTTTCTTTCTTTCTTTTTTCACCTTCTTTCATTCTGCCTTGGACTTTCTTTTCCTCTTTTCCTCGCCTTCTTCATTTCTTTCTATTTCCGTCTCTCTCCTTTTTATATTACCTTTACTTGATTTCGCTCTGTTTCCTTTCTTCTTTTTTCGTAACCTCTTCCTGCCACCCATTCGTTCTCTTTCTCCTTCTCCTCTTTGCTCTTCTTCTCCAACTTTCTTATCCTCATATTTCTTATCCCTTCTTCTTCTTCTTCTTGACATCACCACTTGACATCATCATCATCATCATCATACTAATCATCATTAAGAAAAACAACAAAAACAACAGGTATTTTTATCAGTACCAACTCTGGTGTCAACTATTCCCATAGAACCCCCGCCGATTTTGACAGTCGATGAGACACGCATATCACTGGGGCAAGAATTCATTTATTCAATGAATCTCTAAGACAATTTATTCGTGGTTTTAGTCTTTTAGTTTTTGCACATTCTTTCTTCAACTTTTCCTTATATGCTATTAACTAACGATGGAAATACTGAAAGAAATTCACAAGTAAAATTAAAAGCAATAGTACAAGAAATAGAACATCGGTAATTTACCTATAGACGCTCCGCACCTTTCACAGACAAATATCTCGCTTTCTCTCTGCAGATATATATATATATATATATATATATACAAGTATATGATCGGTGTATAATAATATTATATATACAAGTATATGATCGGTGTATAATAATATAAATATTATTCCAATAACCAAAAATTACTATTCTTAAAAGCGTGCTCAATACAGAGTAGAGCGAATATAATTATTTATTTAAAAATTATAACATATTTATGTTATAAAATCACTACAAAAATAACGATTTTGTTTCAACACCCCTGGTGTCTTATCAAGTGATGGTGTTGAATGCAGATTGTAGATAAGATAAGACACCAGAGGTGTTGAAACAATATGGTTATTTTTGTAGTGATTTTACAACATATTTATGTTATAATTTTTAAATAAATAATTATATATATATATATATATAGTGCGATGGATAAATTGTCATCTAAATTGCGCAAAAATGAAAATAACCGTATCATCTCATTTTAAGAGATATATTTACCAAAATTACACAAAAATATCTTGAAACACAAAATATTCAATAAAATCGCCGGACGACTTCGGAATCTCTTGCACCTCTTTTAGACGGTCTCTTTGTTTAAGTTCGTGATTGCTGCCATAATCCTTGCCTTTAGTTCATTTTTGGAGTTACAAGGAGTTTTGTTGGTAGATGTGCTTATCAGTTGGCGTAACGTCAGGGGAGAAAGTTGGATGACACAGTGCTTTCCAGCCAAACAACCATATGGTATTTCTGATAGGCATTGTCATAGATGAATAGTATGCACTTGTGATTAACCTTCTACTTCTGCGCCTGTTGTCCACGTTTCAACTGCTATGAGTACAAGTTCAGAGTGATGACTTGGTATCACTTGTCGATTAGCCGTCTAGGTATAGATCATGATCATGCGTAGGTGTAGAGTTGGTCTTGTGGTCTGAGCCACAGGGTCCAGTGTTTGGTAACTGATATCTGGCATGCCTGGGAAAGGCATACAGGGCTAGCCCACTTATTGACACTGGTGAGCATTCGGTCAAATATGGGTACGTTGTTGTGCCAAGAAACCAAAAAAAAAAAACAAAAAAAAAACATGTTGCTTACGATAGTGGGGTACACACTTGCTCAACTTGTACAACTTCCCTATTAGCTCCCGGTGAAGTCTGACTGTTTCATCAGAAACCTGGAAGCGGTCGGCATGTTCAACACAAGTTCGGCTGAGGTTCTCCTCTATGGCTACCTTCACAGACTCATCATGCAGATCCTGTGCGGTTCATCCGAAAGAGACAGATCTCCTGACCTGGACTTCTGGAAACAATGCGTTCACTTACAATATTATTCCAAAAGGCTTGACGTATTCGGCGACTTGAAGCGGCTGCGGACAAGACCACCTTCAAGCCATAAAGAAGTAAACACCGAAAGATCAGCTTCGACATCACCATGCACTCATTTTCTTAGCAGTGATCTCTTCTTCACACTTAACGCAAATAAAATACAAGACATTTTGATTACCGTACACACACACACACACACACACACATATATATATATATATATATATATATATATATATATATATATATATATATATATATATATATTAAAAGAAAGGGTCCACCGGCCCTTCTTTAGTATGTAAAATAGGTTAGTTAATAAAACAAGGAGAAACGAAATGGTACCTATATAATCAGTACGATAACATTTATTAAATATTAATTATTGACCATATGACAGAAATGAAGCACGGAAAGAAAGTCCGGAATAATTTTCGGACACGCCTGTGTCCTTCATAAAAGGAACGATAAATAAACAGAGAAAGAAGGAATTATCTCACCGACACATGATTTGTGTACGGTGTATGTATATATATATATATATATATATATATATATATATATATATATATATATATATATATATATATAAGTCAGAATTATCCTAATGAATCCAACCTGCAGGCCATGAAAATTATATATATATATATATATATATATATATATATATATATAGTCAGTACTAAATTAGCATGTAGATCACATCATTTTACAATTGAAATTTGCTAGATATAACTATACTTTCTATGCTACTTTCTTCTCTCGCACCTCTCGCTTGTGGAAATCTTTGCCGGCTTCTTACTTTCCAGTTAATTTTGATTTTTATATACTTATATCCAATGTCAGGTGTTATCTTCTTCTTAATTCGTTTTCTTTTATTGTTCTCATTGCTTCATAAGTTTTTTTCTTTTTCTTAGATTCTTTCACACTTAATAACCTCCTCCTCCTTGCGTCATAGTGATTTTATTGCATTGATTTTAGTGAAATGATTAAAGAAAAATGTATTTCATCGACAGCTCTACGTAGCTCTTTTCTGATTATTATTTTAATGGTTTACTTCTTGTTTGTGTCCCATCATTTTAATCGTTTACCTTTTGTTCGTGTCCCCTACATTAATGGTTTGCCTCTTGTTCGTGTACCCTAATTTTATTGATTTACATCTTGTTTGTTTCCCTTAATTTTAATGGTTTACATCTTGTTCACATCCCCTAATTTTATTGATTTACATCTTGTTTGTTTCCCTTAATTTTAATGGTTTACATCTTGTTCACATCCCCTAATTTTATTGGTTTACCTCTGGTTTTTGTTCCTTAATTTTAATGGTTTACATCTTGTTCACATCCCCTAATTTTATTGGTTTACCTCTGGTTTTTGTTCCTTAATTTTAATGGTTTACATCTTGTTCACATCCCCTAATTTTATTGGTTTACCTCTGGTTTTTGTTCCTTAATTTTAATGGTTTACATCTTGTTCACATCCCCTAATTTTATTGGTTTACCTCTGGTTTTTGTTCCTTAATTTTAATGGTTTACATCTTGTTCACATCCCCTTATTTTAATGGTTTACCTTTATTCGTTTCCCGTAATTTTAATGGTTTACATCTTGTTCGTATCCCCTAATTTTAATGGTTTATCTTTTGTTCGTGTCCCATAATTTTAATGGTTTGCCTCTTGCTTGCGTCCCATAATTTCAATTTCATATTATAAGTCAATGCACACATTTATATTTAATTTTTCCAGCATGGCCTCTACATTGCACTTGTTTGTCACTGTTTGTGCTCGTAATCCTTGTTAGGTTTCCATAAATTTGTGATCGCAATGTCAGACCAATATACACTACAGGCAAGATGTTTTTGGTAACCTGAAAATGTTATATGTTTGTATTTTTTAAGTATAAGATAAAATTCCAGGAGCTACTGTGTATTTGCTTTTACTATAATAAAAAATAAGAACGCAATTATAAAAAATGGTCTTATAACAGCATCATATTTTTTCTTCAATAAAACCAACACCTGCTTTAATTACTGCTTTAAAACTTCTAGTCATTCTTTCCAATAGGTTTTGAGAAAAAAAAGTAAATATCAGACTAAGCATTCTGCAAGTACTGAAAAAGCTCACTCTCACTCTTTGGGTATTTTCTCTTATCCAATTTATTCCATAATAATTCAGTTAGAGAGTTGTCAGAAGACTGAGGCGGAGAAAAATAATTTCAAAAATGGTGTTCTTTTGTTGACTGGATGTAATTTTGACATAATTTAGAAGAGTTTTAGGATCGAACTCTTATTGAAAGAGCATTTTCCCTATTATGCATAAACCATGATATTATTTGTTGTTGATGTTTGTTTTTTTTATAATTCCGTTAATTTGAATCAAATCCCCAGCCCTTTTGGTAATCTCATAATGCCATTTGAGGATTTAATGGTGAAAATAATATATATTGCTTCTCGTACAAAATATCCATAATTTAGTAAAATGTACTGTGAACAGATAAATTTGAACTCTTTGGTAGTAAAAGGAATGTAAAAAAAGACTGAAAAAGGCTGGAAAAGGCTGAAAAGACTGAAAAAGACTGAAAAAGGCTGAAAAGCAAATACACTGTACTTACTGCAAATTTTAGCTTTTACTAAAATTGAAAAAAAAAATTACTCATTTTAAGGTGTTTTTCAAAAAGTAAATTGTAAGGTTACCACAAACGTTTGTCTCTAGTGTATGTTATTGTAGGTATAAAACTCAAAAAATATTTTATTTAAAAAAAAATATAGACTTTATTGTTTATACTGAAAATTCTTCTACAGCTAAAAGTTCCGTCTTCAAATTGATCTGCTTGAACCCATTTTGAAAATTTGTAGCACACATGTTCTCAACTGAACGCAAGTAATCAATATTTTCTTTCCAGGCAGAGAGAAATGTTTTCTTGTGGGTTCTTAGGTCGGAGAGCAATTCCTTCAACTTAAAAATTCTGTGAAAATATTAAGGTTGGAATCTCATGAAATATATATAATGTTCGTGAACTTACTTTGCAACAATGACAATGATAATTTTATTCGGATATTTCAAATATAAACCATGAAACTATTTGAAGCAAAACATATTTCGTTTAATAATCTTGAATAAACAACAATACATGAAATGCCTGAGCAATATTAACTATGAGTGGCAAATGTAGTTCACATTGCTAAAGGATGCTAACGGGGATAAAGGGATATTATGATGCAGAGCTGAAAACCTTACTTCTACCTCTTCGTGGCGCGACGTGGGTAACAGGTGAAGCCAAATGCATGTACCTGACGTAGAAAATCCAGGCGGCTCCAGGTAACTTGTCTAGAAGAAGCTAACCCTAAAATCAAACCGACTTCTGATTGCCAGGTAGAGTCGTCTCTGCTACTGGCAAAATGCCACCATACACAATTGCAAAAGTTCCTTCTCGAAATCTTCTTCTATGTGCCATGTCCTAAACGGACATGGACGATCAAGTCTATTCACAGCTTACTATGCAGTTGCAGCTGTAAGTAAGTTTTGTCTTTTTACCATTATTCCCATTCCTCGTTTTCCCATCCATTCGCAACAGCACGCAGGTGTCATCATTTTTTGACTTCGATATAGCATTTGAGTGTCAAAATTTTCTGATTCTATGAGTCCTTTTCGCTTCCATTTTCCTCAAAACTTCCTAGTTCTTCACACATGCGTGGCATCCTCATCATCCTTCTGCAGAATCACAATTATTTTGCTTCAAGTTTTCTTTTTATCTGTGAGGAAATCATCCAGCATCAATTGCTATATGGGAGCATTAATTTTACATAGTTCGACACTCTTTTCTTTGTTTCTAATGAAATTGTCCCTGTTTCTTAACATTTTCCTTAAATTCTGGGAGGCCTCTTTAGGCTATACCAATTCACCTTCGGCATTTGATATCGCATAATCTGTCATATGTTAAAACACTTCCCAGGTATTTAAACTTCTGTACCTGTTTGATGTTGATATCTCCAGTTCATAATTTGCATATTGGTTCCTGTCTTCTGGCAATTGAGTGTTAGTTCTTTCTTCTCACTTTCCTTTACTACTTTGTCTAGTTGATTCCGTAGTTTTCTGCCATCAACACAATGTTATCTCTTTCTTTATTTAGCCTTTGCAATACATCTTTCATTAATCCAATGAGCATTCGAATTTCGGTGTTTCATATTCCATCCTCTATAAAAACACTTCCCAGATATTTAAACTTCTGCATCTGTTTAATGTTAACATCTACAATTCATAGCTTGCAACTTGAGCCTTTCCTTTGTTGACAACCATACAGCCATGTTTTCTTATAATTAATCCTTTCTTCTCTCTTCACGTTGCTATATTTTCTAGGAGCTTATGCGGTTTTCCTTCTGCGTCATCTGCGTTTCTTATATTATTAAGATTGCCCTCACCGATGGGAGGAATTCAGGAACCCTCCGGGTAACAGGTTGGTTTTTATTACGATATTTCTAAATTATTTCTCTTATCTGATTTTTTGTATTGTTTTGAAGGCAGAATTGCTCGAAAGGATCAAATTTTAGCTGTAAGAAAAAATGCATGGTTGTCAGCAAAAGAGGTAATCCAATATGTGAGCTGTAGGGATGTTAAAGCCATGCAAATACAAAAATTTAGCTATCTGGATAGTATAGATATAGAAAATAGAATACTTAAACCGATAAAAATTTACGTTATAGGAAACAATGGCGGTTATATTGATGGGTATTAGTATTTTCATTTGTTTATACAAAATAAAAGAGAAAAAAAGAACTTGTTCCAACCTGATACTGTGCTTAGCTTTTGAAATACATTTTTCAATAATCCAATAAGCATTTTCCATCATCTGTTAAAACACTTCCCAGATATATAAACTTCTGAATTTCTTTCATTTTGCCGTCTACCTAACCTTTTTAATCAGATGATGGATTATAAGTAGACACCTATAACTAATAAGGGATTATTTTAATTTTTTAATAACTGATTTTATATGGGTTATTAATGATTAAGTTTAGCAATCTGAGGACTGATAATGTCAAGTGAGAATGATACACTTTTCCCTTTGATTAGGGAAGCTTGTTTTATCACAGACGAATTTAGTTCTTTCATTTGGCTATTAATAAATTCTCTTATCATTTCTTGTTTATTACTGTTCAACAATTCATAATAAATGGTATCAAAATCAGGGCATTGATGTGAGTGTAAGTCCAGGAACAGGTTTTTTATTTTTTTTCTGTGTTGTAAACCTTGATTCTTTCACTGAATATAATGTAAGCGAACTATATTTCAGCACCTGTAACGATTCAAATCCAGACTTGGATGGCGAGTATGGCCTGTTCCTAACTACGAAGAAATGTTGACCATTTGATTCCAACGGGAACCGATTCAATTATGATATGTTACATGGAGGCGGATAGTATAGGTTGAACTGAGCAACTGTATTCTTTCTGGTGCTTTGAACTGAGAATTTTCTTCAGTTACGGTCTTCCAGAACGACAAAAATCTTTGCGGGTAACATTCCCCGACAGAAATTAAGTAAACTATCAACTAGCTTCAGCTGACACCATCATCTTGTTGTCATCTTTGCCTACAGCAGTTTACGGACTGTAGGGATACAAAAGCCGATTGTCTCCCCTTTGTTGAGATAGTCACGAGGATCACATGACGGTCGGTGAATGACATCATCGGTTTAGGGTGACGAATAGCAGTTGTAATGTAAAGTCTGCAGAAGGACGTCCCTAGCCCACAGTGATAGGTCTTATAGGAAAAATCAATTGACTTCATCAAATTCATTCGAGAAGTAAGGTTCCTCCTTTTTTTTTAAAAAAAAAAATTGTTGTGGCATAGATGTTATAACTTCTCTGCGTGGGACACATTTATATATGTATACATAGTTTTGTGTGTCTTAGTGGGAACAAAGCATGTTTGTCATTCCTTTTATCAATTCAGTTCATCCGTGGATTCCGGTGTTATTACATTGCTTTGTATAGTCCCACTGTACTGGGGAGGTCTTGGGCGACAGTGTCAATTTGTTAATAAATTTGCCTCCTTCTCTCGCGGTCGGTGATCGCTAGTTGTCTTGAATCCAGAGATAAAAGAACTTCAACACAGGAAATTTTAAACTTAGCTATTTTACTAACGTCGACGTATACATTTTCTACTTCTCCAGTGGAGGCGCTCCCACTCCACTGGGGAGCAGTTCCAGGCACGAAATGAAATACGTCTACATTGTTCAAATGTTACAACTCGATTCCCTGAAAAACCTTTCTCTATCTATCGTTCTTATGCTCTTTCAGCTAATCAAAACCAACTTCCTTATTTTTTTTTGTATCTGACCCCTAAGGTCAACCTTAGAATGTCAGAGTAAAGATACCCTTCCCCCTAAAAATAATAATGTACTAAACTATTATTTAACAATATCATTGATATAATAATGCTCATAATGGGGGAAATTAAATGAGAGATTAAACCTTTCTTCCGTATGTCTCTCCCGTTATAGCACTAATACTCCGAAAGGGAATATTTGGACTGTATCTGCACAACACTTGCTTTCCAGTCAGAGTGCAGAGACATTGACGCGGCGGATTAATTTATTTTCAACCTTCCAGTTCCTTTCTCAAAGACGAAATGGCGTGAGTTTCTCGGTACTATATCGCTATTTCAACGGTAAATGTCCAGAGGAGCTCAATTCTTCTGTTCGAGCAGTTCAAACGTTTACAACCACTACTAAAGTTCGAACTAGCAATGCTCCATGCACTGAGTCAAAATCCGTTCTTATTCTCTTTGTAATTCAATTTGAACGAAAACATTTCTCTCCGACAACATTTTCCGAAGAACCACTATTTTTCTGGAACAGACTCTCATGTGCATTCTTCCTTGAGCCTTGTATTGTGCGACTGCTTGTGCCGTGGCCCTAGACATCTCCAAAGCGTTTGATAGGTTTTGGCATGCTGGCCTTCTTCGCAAGCTCCAGGGTTATGGCATTACGGGTCGATTGTTTGACCTAATACAATCATTCCTGTCAAACCGTGAATTGAAGGTCGTTCTCAACGGATTCTCCTCCAGTTCCTATCCCACGGACGCAGGTATTCCTCAAGGCTCCATCCTAGGCCACACTCTATTCCTTATCTACATAAATGACCTTCCTGACGCCATAAATTCCCATCTACGCGTATGACACCACAATTTACTCCTGCCTCAAAAACAAATCTAGTGTCGCAGACAAAACTAACCTGGCCGTGCGTCTCGAAAAGGACCTCCAATCGGTTGTGAACTGAGGCAGGAATTGGCTGGTTAACTTTAACGCCTCAAAAACAAAACTGCTCTCTATTAATCACTTCCCTGTCCCTCCCCATTAGAATGTCTGACGCTCAACTTCTCGAGAGCACCTCCCTGCGGCTGCTCGGTCTCACATTGACTGCTGATCTGAGATGGAACAAATACATTGAGTCAACTGCTTCGTCCACCGCAAGGAAAGTTGGCTCCCTGTGCCGCACCAGGAAATTTTTCTCCCCGGAATCGATCCTTCAGATCTACAAATCAACAATTCGTCCTTGCATGGAGTATTGCTGTCATATATGGTCTGGAGCCCCTTCTGTTTGCCTCGGAGTTCTTGATAAGCTCCAGATGCGGATATGCAATATAACTGGCCCTGTTCAATCATCTCGTCTACAGTCACTCTCTCACAGACGCGCCGTCGCCTCTCTCTGTCTTTTTAAGAAATACTTTCATGGTAATTGCTCCGAGGAGCTGCATTCGCTGGTTCCCAGACTTCATGAGTTCAAGCGCCCTACGAGGCTGGCATCCCGCTCTCACCCTTCCACTGTCGAAACTCCTAAATGTAGCCGTCTCTTCTACTCCAATAGCTTCCTGTCTCACACCTCTCGCCTGTGGAACTCCCGTCCCTATTCCAGTTTCCCTGAGAGCTATAATCTCCAACTATTTAAATGTAATGTCAATCGACATCTCCATTTGCCTTGATCTATCCACTATCCTTCTCCTCATCCTTTCCTCTATCACTCCTATCTGATCTTGCTCCAAATCTTCTGTAACCCCTTGCGTCCTAGTGGCTTCCCGCCTTGCTTGGGGTCATACGCTTACAAAAAACAAAAAAAAAACATAGAACAAAAAAAAAAAACGGGGAGCAAGGGTTAGGCATCTTCTTTGTCTATGGGCAATATAAAGTAAAGTCGGGAATAGCCTGCTAACATGAAAGGGAATATTATTATGTCCGTACGGTGTAGTCGTGTAAAGCGGCTCAGATTGAGGAATCGGAGAGCCGAGTTCAAATTCCATTTGAATCCATTAAATTCAATTACGTGCTAATACCCTTAGGAAAGGTATGAATCCTCGTCTTCTCCCTCCAGCTATGGGTAAATAGCAGGACAGACTGGTTTCTATGGCCTTAGATGTCAATTGGTCTACCGCAGAAAGCAATGGCAACCTACAGCGGGAAAAAAATTCTGTCTCGTCAGTTATGTATCGAAAGGTACATGATCGCCTAAGTGTGTATCACGCATGGCACATAACTGACTGAGTTAAAATTAATTTTAATTAATTTTTGTTTTTTCGACATGCCATTCTATAATTTACTGCAATTAATTAAGTAACAAACTTGGGAAGTAGAAAAACAGATTTGAATTCTCATACCGGCCGTTCCGTCTGAGAGGACCGTACACTTTATTAAATTAATGACGAAAGAACATTTGAATCTAGTCAACTTGGATACGAGTTCAAATTTCGGGAAGGGTTCATTTTAATTTCCAATACATGATGTTGGACGGACGTAGAATAACGATCTTTGAGCAATTAGAAACACAGCAAATAGTTAGAAAAGGAATAAATGGTAATGTTTCTGCTGATAATTTTGAACTGCTTCAGGTGGTTTAAACAAAGGCATGAAACCCATAAAATTTAGAGGGACAATCTAGATTCCACATGAAAATGGGCCTTTTGAAGAAATTGTGATTAAGCCTCCCTTAAAAAGACACAGAAATACATTAGCATTTCACAGTCATCGATTTTTGATGGTCTACAATCACCATTATGGTATTTTGACAAGAAAATTTAAACATAAAATGGCAGACAATTTTTTTTATTTAGTTATATATATATATATATATATATATATATATATATATATATTATAAGATTTTTGTGCTTTTCCTGCTGGGAGAACGTGGAGCAACAAAGGATAGAAGATAGGCGTCTGAGAGTTTCGTGTTCGTCTATATTCTGTTGCCTATACATACATATATATATATATATATATATATATATATATATATATATATATATATATATATATATATATATATATATATATATATACACGTGTATCTGTATGTATGGAAACTACATGATATATAATTGGAGTTTATGTGAAAATATATGCAAAATATATGTTATAAATTTAAGCAAGATACATGAATATTTTTAGGCATGTATAAAGATATTCCGTATATATATATATATATATATATATATATATATATATATATATATATATATGATTTATAAGGCTGTGTAAGTATAGTTGAATAGATACAGTGTTACACATATCTGTATTGATATTTTGTCTACATAAATATTTTATTTCGTATATATATATATATATATATATATATATATATATATACACAATCTTGAATATTTTTGCTTTTTTTGTAACTCAAAATAAAACCTCGTCGCACGCATTCGTGCGAGAAAAAATCGGTCTCACACATTGGCAGTATTTTCAAAACTGTATTGAGAAATATACAAAAAACAGGAACGAGAAAATGTTATTGGGTCGTTTCGGCAGTATGAGAAAAGGAAAAAGAGTGAAAGAGTGAGGGTAGGCCACGTATCGGACAAGAATAGTGAGAAGAAAAGAGAAGAGGGAAAGGACGGGGAAAACTAGACGTAAATGAGATTTAATATAACATAATGTTGGCTAATACATTGTATCAAATAACAAATGCCGAGACAATGAAAGCATTGAGAAGCGCTTGGTGTTCAGACGATGTGAAATTCAGATGAAAAGATAGGTGGGCATAGGATTGAAGCAGTTGAAAAACAGGCATATCTACTCATGTGTTTTGTGGGGGGGGGTGCCTGCGTGCGCGCGCCTGTGGGTGAGTGGGGTATGGATAGCGGCTCGGGATTAGAAAACAGAGAAACGAGTTCGAAATCCAGTTGAGTTCAATATAATTACTTACATGAAATAAATCATCGACAAGAGTATCCAGGCATCTCCCTTCTCTCCAGCTATAGTTTAAACAGAGGTAGGGGCTCTTCTCGCTAGAAGAATGTCCGAGAAATTTTCATAGAAAATATTCGTCCTTGGACATTCAGGCCGGTAAATGTTATTTAATACTGTTTATTATAAACAGGGCATTTACTTAAATACTTGTATCTATAAAAAGAACGTTAAACATAAAAATGTCTTTAATAAATAAATTGTCGGACTTTGTCCATTTCGTAATATATGACGTCATTTGTTTACATTCGATACACCAATGAGCAGTTATGAATGTACTAGATTCATGGAAGATTGAAGTTTATAAACAGTAAATTCGACCTTGATTATCTTGGTGGCCGAGCGGTCAAGGCACGTCAGCGTAAATGACGGTTCCGTATAGGATGCAGGTTCGAACCCTGTCCAAAGACGAATATTTTCTATGAAAATTTCTCGGACATTAAGGCCGGTAAATGTTATTTAATACAGTTTATTATAAACAGAGCATTTACTTAAATACTTCTATAAAAAGAACGTTAAACATAAAAATGTCATTAATAAATAAATTGTCGGACTTTGTCCATTTCGTAATATATATATATATATTATTAATGTTTCATAATGATTATATTAAGTCTGTTAGCGAAGAGATTTCGCCATTAATTGCATTAATATTGCTAATTGACTCAATGTATGATTATCTCTTTATAATGTATAATATATGCTGCCTAATATATATTAGTAGTAGTAGATGTAAGTGGTAGCTGAAATTTCTGGGACACATAATGAGAAAGAAGGGCTTGGAAAATCTGATACTCACAGGGCGGATAGAAGGAAACAGAGACAACTTCATCATACTTAACGGGTTTAAGCAAGTGGATGATAAAACAGGATCTGGGAGAAATAAAAAAGGACAAAACTTATTGAGAACTACAAGGGAGATGAGGAGGATGATAGACATGATCGGCTAGTTGTTGAAAGTCACACAGAATATGAAGAAGTAGTTGTCACTTGCTCGTATCCAATCATCGGGATCGTCACCCTCTCTCGATTTTCTTTTCTCCTCTCTGGTGACGGTGGTGGATATGGCTATGAATCTCCAGCCTTCTCCTGAAGTGTAGCCAAAGAGCGTTTGACGAGGCCATTCGCGTGAGTTTGATTTTGGTGGAAAACTCTGCGCACAGACGAGCCTCCCTCGCGGATCAAAAGGGATTGAGACAGGCAAGATCTGGCAAACCTGGTTGCATCCGGCTGGCGGATGCTTGGTATGTCGACGTCCAACTTTATGTATGTATCAGTGTCCGTGGGCGTGACATGTTTACCTCATGGAGTCTGTGTTTAGGACTCTAGCTGCAAAAGAAGACAGATTCGAATCCTATAGAGATTTCTTGAGTACGCATGCAGATAAACGAAAGAAATACCGTTTAAAATATTCAAATACGGGTATCCAATAAAAATAATACTTGATTTACTAAAAATATGTTGGACTGAAAAGTAAATAAATCGATTAATTCTTAACTTATAGGGCTTCTATAATCTGTTCTGAAGGCTTTCTTTGCTGGGAAATTGATTTTATCAAGATGACATTTTCCAAAAATGGATATCTTTGGAAGTATTGAATTCTGTTATTCGTGATGTCATTAATAATTTTCGTAGGGTGTTAAGCCGCATCTTGTTAAAAAATGTTCTGTCTCTATGCGTCTTGCCTTTATTGGTTCAGAGGTTGAGTCTTTAGCTTGGCGAATTTCGTATGCAATCCACAGTTGTTATTTTTCTGCTAATGCTCGAGTAATATTTGTTACTCGATCTATTCTTTCTTTCTTTTTCAATGATGTCTTCCTGATCATGTTAACTCAGCAGCATTTACCTCCCAGGATTTTGAGTCCGGTTGCTAGCAATAGCCAACTGGTTAATACATCCGGGTCATCTATTGTTCAAGAGATTATTAATAGAAGGAGCTGTATTACTGACTTTAGTGGGGAACGTTTCTCTGTTTTTGTCATGGTCCCACTCTTTGTATCATCACAAGGTTCTGGAGTTCTTTTATATCAAATTCCGCAAGCCTACTCTAGGTAAACAGAGGAATTGTTTGCTGGGTCAGAATATTATTGGTCTCTAGTTTTTCTTCAATTGTTTTCCACTCATTAGTCATCATATAAATTAATTTACCCGTTTGTCCTTCTTAATTCTCAGAATAAAACTCGCAAAAAAACCCGGTTATTTTTAGTTATTAAATTAACACCAATATATGCGTTGTAATTAAAATTTTAAATTACGCTTCTTCCTTGCTATTATAATGTTCTGTACAACAATATATATATATATATATATATATATATATATATATATATATATATATATATATATATAATATAATATAATATAATATAATATAAATATAAGTAATTATACTCGTCTGGAAAAACTTTACGTGTTTTGGCTTGTAAATGAAGAAACCAATACCCAATGAAAAATAAGGAATAAAAAAAGAAAGAACTAAGAACACGTAATTGAGGCGAAAACAATCGTCCAGAATCCAAGAATCCAGAATCCAAAGAAAGAAACCTCCAGCGTAGCCTGACGATCCGGGTAGGTGAAGCCTAGGTAGGTTTGCCTGGCTCTTTAGGTTCATAGTTATATATATATATAGGAATCGTTTAAGATTCTCTTCGAGAGTTAGCTTGTTAATCATATTTATGGCCTGTGTCGCTACGGTCTTGGAATATATATATATATATATATATATATATATATATATATATATATATATATATATATATACTAGCAGTAGAGCCTGGCGTTGCCCGGGGATGTAACAGTAAGAGATAGATCAAGTATCGACCATCATAAAGACTGAAAAATAAAATTGACAAAGATTATTGTTTAAAGTTGACGGACACGCGTGTCTTAATTAGTTTTTTCTTTTTTTTTTTTTTTACAAATTGGTCAAACCCAAACTTAAACAAAAACATTGTTTTCAATCGGTATGAGTCTACCGATTGAATAGAATTTTATTATAAACAATTGTCCTGTAAATGGAATTTTTTAAAGCATTCTGAATGTAAAATTAAATAAATAGTGTGCAAGACAATAAGAAACACTACCTGCCAAAAATAAAAGTGAAGTTTTGTTGAAATCGGTTGAAAAATGTAGGAAATCTGATCTCATATATAAACGAACACACACACACACACAAACAACCTGGGTTTTATAATAAGTATAACTCGATATGAGTTGTCCCCCTTTCATTCTTGTGATGCCTCTTAATCGTGTTTTCAAATTGATTTCGTGTAAAAACAATTGTGTTTTTCCAATTTTTGCGCTGTTAGAACCACCGCAAGGTAATTTTACGTAGTCCTGTGAAGTTTTGTTGAAATCGCTTGAAAAATGTAGGAAATCCGATCCAATATATGTGTGTGTGTGTGTGTGCATATATATATATATATATATATATATATATATATATATATATATATATATATATATATGTGGGGGGGTTAAAATATATAGAAAATAGGAAAGAACTGATCAGGTAATTAATCCAAAGTTCTTTAGTATTTTTGTTATTATTTAAAAAAAATAATGCTTGATACAAAAGTAGAGCATAAATATAATTATTTATTTAAAAATATGATTCCAACACGCTACATAAGAGGTCTCATGTTTCAAAACAAGAGCCGAAAACTTCAATATTATTATTTGAATTAAATTGACTTAAAGTAAACTCTGTTCCATCTTCAAGTGAAATTTTTTTGGGAATAACTTATTTCTGAAATTTACGTGTTTTAATAGTATATTCATAATTGAAATCAGAATTTCCATGGTAACAGCCAGGGCGAATTGTCTAAAATAGGTGGGGGTGTTGCGTGTTAATAATTTGTATCAGTATAGAGTTACTTTCATAGATGTCAAGTCAGGGTAAGACGCGTAAACCAGACTAGGCGAAAACATCTTCCGTTTTAAATTTAGACACTCCCACCTTACCTTTCACCAATAACGCATACAGAAATAGGACATCCCTTCTTAAATATTTTTGGAACTTAATAGAAGTTAATAAACCTATCTGATAAAATGGAAAGTACTGAAAAAAAACAAAAAACAAGAATGTTTTAAATCTTTAAATGATCCTTGCTTCTTATGCTTACATGAAAAACTAGAAATTATCAAATTTGCTGACAAAATAGCCCAATTAAACTAAAGGAGTAAATTAACTGTAAATAGCCGACACATTATATCTTTACCTTAAAATTTTGTTATTTTTTTAAAATCACGTATTACCATTTCTAATAGCCATAATGTATTAGTAAATAAAAATGGTTCACCCATTACGAGTAATTATCTTATTTTGTTTATTCAGTTTAAACATTGCTATCTATTGCCGTCTAGTTAATATTATTAATATCATATATAGATTCCACTTCTTTAATTTTATCTACAGGCCCCTTTATGAAGTTTCCTAAATATAAAAGGAAAAAAAAATTCTGTTAAATTTACTTCTAATTAACCCACTCCACCCTTCAATAAATTGAACGTCATATTTGTCTACAATTATCATACATTTGTCGCTGCCATATTATCCGCAATCGTCAATGATGTCCGGTTTATCATGACATGAACTCACCTACCTTCACCCTCTGAGCTTATTTTCAAATTTAGTGTAGATCTGAAATTTAATTGGTTACTCGAGACCCACAAGTCTATTTTCAATTGGACCTTATGTCACCGCCTTTAACTTTCGGAAAAGCGGTAACACTTTGTTTTTAAATTTCCTTAAAATCATTTAAGCACCAGTTACTTACTATCATCTGAAGAAGTACAATCATAGTATTGAAACATGAAGACTTTCGTGTAGCGATTTCAAAATGCTTTTTCCTATAATCTCTTATATATATATATATATATATATATATATATGCTCTATCTGATTTTGAGCACCCATAAATTATCTATATCTTAAAATATGTTTTATCACACACACACGCACACACACACATATATATATATTAGGCTGGTGCAAAAATATTGTCGTTTTCCGACGTTAAAAAATACGTCAAAAAACGACATTATTTTTGCAACAACCTTATATATATATATATATATATATATATATATATAAAGAGAGAGAGAGAGAGAGAGACAAGGAGAGAGAGAGAGAGAGAGAGAGTCGAGACATGATGTCATAACACGCCTATCTGTTTACTTCATCGACTTTTAGTGAACACGTTATTTGTTGTGATACGTGACTGCTAAAATTATTTTCGTTACAATTTCAAAAAGAAAAAAATATTTAAATTCGTACCATTCCAGTGTCCAAGAATTTTAAGGATTTCTATAATGCATAAAAGAATATTTGTACTTGGCATCTTTATTCAAGAGAACGTGAAGACAAAAGACGTTATTTACTATTTTTACTCTTAATTAGAAGATTTTTTTATTTCGAATCAAAAATACAACAAAAACTGTAAATAAAACGAATCAGGTATATAAAAAAATGAAGCCCTTCCCTAACTTGACATAGTTTAAAATATTCAAAGGCCGAGAATACAATGCGTGGATAAAGGCAGTCTTAATTGAAGTCCTCATGCTTTTGATCTCAGCGATAGGAAATATATTTTTCTATATTTGCCCTAATATATTATTTGATTTTCAATAATACTGGTCGTTACTGAGACGCGATAATCATCATATTGAAAATCTACTAAGTTTATCTTAAACATGCGATTTTTTCAATATTGCTATACATTAATACGATATTCCAGCAATATCTACAGATTTGATTATAGCTATAAAGCACTGAGATTTATTAAAACTATCTCAGACAAGCACAAATCACGGTGTGAAGCTCCTAATCTCGTAATATCGAGATCGGTTTATTTGTCATTTTTTTTGCTTCGATATAACTAAATTAGATCAAAGAAAGCTCTGATTACAAAAAGATTATTACATTTCTATCCACAATAATCAAAAATATATTAGCTCAACTGAAAAACATCGGTATAGTGG
>OZ010588.1:7462962-7465462 GCA_963932145.1 Acanthosepion lycidas
TCCTGCTATATTTATCTCGTCTGTAATATATCTCCAGGATAAACACACAAGATAATTAGAAATTATGCTTAATATTAATTACCTACAGAGGAATTCTATTTTTATAAGGTGCTCCTAAAATTTGCCCTTGTGCCAGATTTATCCGGGCGAAAACCCTTACGACAAATGATAATTTGCTTTTATTATACAGTCAATATATTCACAATAAAATTGTTACTAAAATTGGTAATACCATTTTTATAGTACGCTTATATTTATATGATAAACAACATTTTTTTTTATTAGACATATTTACAATAAATGGTGTGAAACTGTATTATAATTTTATTTCTTTAAATCCTTATATTGAAATACAATTTTATAACAGAGCATAGATATGATATAGTGGAGATACAGATTGGGGAAATAGAGTGCTGTGTTCGAATTCTAGTCGGCTTTATAACATTTATTTAGTTATACATAGAAATAAATTCAACCAAGACTTTATTCTAAAAATGTCTCAGTTATTAAAAGAGAAAGGAACTTACTTAGAAGGAAAATTCTCTAAAGTGCTGCTATTGAACCTTATTAAAATATAAATCTGCGCACCGGATTTTTTTTTTTCCAATATCACCATTCCTGAAAGAATTACTGCTTTCCAAAGCCAAGATAAATAACTGCAAAAATGTTACGGAATTAAAAGGAAATGGTTAAATTCTTAACCCGATGATATTTACCATTATTCAGATAAGTCAACAACCAACGGCGACAGTCTCTTTCATTCTTAAACGCAATCTTCACTCACTGTCGCTGCTGTGTGTTGGCCTCAATGTTCACTTTTGTATTTACATACACTTTATCGCTGATATTGAACACTTTAACCAATAAATATAGATACTTTAAAACTATATATATATATATAATTATTTAAAAAAAAATATGATTCCTTCGCTACTTAAGAGTTCTCATGTTTCAAAAACAAGAGCCAAAAATCTCAATGTAATTATTAAAATTAAATTGAATTAAGGTATCGAGCCTTGTTTCATTCCCAAGCAAAAATTTTGGAATAACTCCTAAATTTTCGCTTGAGAATGAAACAGGGCTCGATACCTTAATTCAATCTAATTTTAATAATTACATTGAAGTTTTTGGTACTTGTTTTTGAAACATGAGAACTCTTATGTAGCGAATGAATCCTATTTTTAAAAAATAATTATAATTTAGTCTCTACTTTTGTATTGAGCACTGTTTTTTAAAAATAAAAACAAAAATACTAAAGCACTCCGGATTATTTACATAACGTGTTCCTTCCATTTTTCGATATATTTGCTTGCACGCACACACACACACACACACACACACACACACACACACACACACACACACACACACACACACATATATATATATATATATATATATATATATATATTGAATTTGTAGCCCAGATGAATTGCATCGTGATTACGATTCCAATGTAATAAATTATAACCATGGAATATTCGTGTTTGTTCCTTTTATATTATATTATATTACATTATATATATATATATATATATATATATATATATATATATATATATATATATATATATATATGAAGAAATATACTCTTAAGGTGCGCAATATTTATGTGATAAAGTGCTCAATATCAGAGATAGTGCGTGTGTAAATATAAAGGTGAACATTGAATTCAACACTTAGAGGCGACGGGCTATTTCATTCTACACGCAATCATCAGGCCACGAGTGTTGTTTTTTTCTTGACTATTTATATATACGGGTCAGTGGCGCATTGTGCGTAGTCTATTTTGGCGTTTATTTTACCCGAAGTCTTTTATTTGTTTGTTTATTTATTTATTTGGGTTAAATTATTTTCCTTGTTTTTATTTATTTTCATTTTTTATATTTATTTTTATTTTTTATTTGTATTTCTTATCTTATATTTTTATTTATTTTTATTTTAATCGGCGTTTTATTAACGTAGTAAAAATTTATACAATTTATTAGTAGTACAAAGAAATAAATTAAGTTACAAGTAAACTAACACAATTAAAGAATGCCACACTAATTAAAAGAGAAAGGAACTTAGGAAGAAAATTGTCTAGAGTGATGCTATCGATTCTTATCAAAATATAAATCTGTACCCTGACTTGTTCGAAGATCTTCATTCCTGAAAGAATTACTCCTTTCCCAACATACAAGAATACAAAAATGTTAAAACATTAAAAGAAAACGGTTAATTCCATAACCCCATAAAACAAAAATTAATCCAAAACTCAAATTATTTAATTACTTATTTGCATTAAAAAAAAAAAGAACATCACTTGCATTCGTTTGTTTTGCCGCAATTATCGATTAACCTGAGAATTCTAAAACTGAAAAACTCGTAATATTTTTGCTCTTGTATATAAATACATGCTACATAACAAAATCCATGCATTTGCTGTGATAAAGTCGGCTAAGATAGGTTTTGTTCTTGTCTTTATTCATATTGTCCTTTTACAGATATACTCTATCGG
>OZ010588.1:7470462-7485462 GCA_963932145.1 Acanthosepion lycidas
TGTAAAGCCAGTTAGATCAGGGCTACAGGAATGTAGGACGACCATGGCTAAGATACAAAGACAAGCTGAAAAACAACTTGTCAGCAGTCAATATACCACATAACACCCTTGAGCTCTTAGAACAATTTCCATGAAAATATTTATAAATGTGTAAGATAGATTCTGACGAAAAGAATTATCTACCACGACATACTGAACGAACTTCCTTAGCAGAAAACATATACTGTCTCAATATGATCTTTTCACTTCATGTCAGCAGAGAATGTTAGCCCGAGAAGGAGCAAGGAGTCACTCTGCTAGAGGTTAGAATCAGCCAAAAATGAGATCACTTAGATTAAAAGAGGGCAGTTTCGTTTTCGAGCTGTTTCTAAACACATGCACATACAGACATATATATATATATATATATATATATATATATATATATATATATATATATATATATATATATATATATATATATAACACGGGTAGCAAAAATATGGAAAATAAAGTATAATATATATTTAGAAAATCCACATTATAGTCATTCTTCTCTTTAAAATAAACACTTGTGTCTCGTTGGAACAACTATAACCTCTCCCTTATATATATATATATATATATATATATATATATATATATATATATATATATATAAATATATAAATTCCCAAGTGGATAGAATTCAGGTAGAACTTAATGTCCAGGACAGAGTAAGAATATAAATATGTATGTGTGTGTGTGTGTTTGTGTGTGTGCGCGCACGCGTGCGTATGCGTGTGTGTGTGTGTGTGTGTGTTTGTGTGTGTGTTTATGTGTGCGTTTGCGCGCACGCGGCGTGAGTTTCGGTGTTACAAAAGTAATTACCTTTTATCAGACCGGATATAAAAACAAATACCAGTTAAATTGATTTATTATGTATCGAAATTGTAATCTCCTTTAATTTTCATCGACATTTTTGATTCCACTATTAAAGAAATCTGGTTTTATTCCCGGATGATTTTCATCATAGTTTCCTAATTTCCTTGTTGCTAAATATTCTGCCAATTATGAAATGTCATTTCAATTAATCCAAATGAAAATCTCGAATTGTTTAATCTGGTAAGGATGTAAAAGAAAAATTCTTCTGTTATTCTTTCTTGGTTTTCTTTGACATAGTCTGCCATTTTTTATTCAGTAACCAAATCGATACTAAAATGAAGTGCATTTATTGTCGTGGTCTGTCGTGTTCGACAGCGACATCTAGTGCAGTGGCGGGGGTGAACTTGAAAGGTAGCTGTGAAGTCCAACGCAGGGACAATAGCCTGGAGGCTTGTGTACTTATACTGATACATTCAGTATTGCACGGACTTTAGTGCTCTCACGTCGGTTTGCCTAAAATGATTTCGTGCGTCAGGGCACGCCACCCGGTTCGATCCTGTGCTCACTCTATAAGTTCGGTATCAGTGGAAGTGGATGTATTACGCATAAAATCTTAGGGCACCTCGGCGTGGTGTAACGATTAGCAAGCTTGTTTCGTTAGATCAGTTACGACTGAAAATTGAGTTCGATCCTCACTAGGTACCCCATACTTTAGGCCTTGTGCCACATCTAAGCTACGCTTAGAAAGTAACTTGGCACCTCGGCGTTGGGTAATGGTAGCAAGTGTGTCTCGCTAGATCAGTACTACTTAAAAGTGAGTTCGATCCTCACTGGATGCCACATACTTTCGGCCTTGTGTCACGTCTAAGCTACGCCTGGAAAATCTCTACTAAAAACTTTAATATTATTTTCTCAGCACATTTAAGGATCAAACAGTCTCGTCCCCTTTTAGTGCTATAGATTTCTGTCCATATCTTGTGCTTGATATTTTTGTCCCTTATTGGTAATACAAATGTTAGCCCTCTTTCTTTGCTATACACTTTTCACCACCTTTTAGTCATAAGCGATTTCATCCACATTTAGAGACTCAAAATTTTGTTCCATTCCAGATATTTCTGCCCTTTTTTAGTGAAATAAATTTTTGTCTCCTTTGTTACACATTTTGTCATTTTTTAGTGCTACACATTTTCTTCTACGTTTAGTGATACAAATCTTAGTCCCCTTTTTGTATACTATTTACATTATTTGGACTATTGTCCTCATCTTTGTCGCCATATTTATTACAATCTTTCGACCAGCCTTCTTCAAGTTGTTGGAATGTCGAACTGAACCCTTTATTTAACTCACTGGGGTAGACTGTTCTAGTTCCCCTGTGCCATGTCTAATGGGTGTCAGTTATCTCCCCTCTCCAGGTAAAAACTCACACTCTTTGGGTCCTGTCAGTGGATCTAACTAACGCCTTTATCCACAGATCCCACAGAGGGTGGTGATCTCCTTTTTCTGTCCATATGTGGTGAGCCACGCCAGATTTTTTAGCTTCCCCTCCGGTTAAAGCTTTCTGGTGTCCTTGAAGCCTGACCTTAAGAGGGCGGCCTGTTTCCCCTTTATATTTCTTTCCGTAGCTGCACGAGATGGCGTATACACAGTCTTTAGTCATGTTTTCCTCTATGAGGGGGTTCTTACTCGGAAAAGAAATTTTTCTGCTATATATTTCCGCGTCCTTTTAGTGCTACACTTAGTCCACTTTTAGTAATAACTATTTTGGTCTTTAATGCTTTACATTTTTTCGTGCCCTACATTTTTATCCCAAACATTCTCTCACCTTTCTCCATAGAGAAATATTTCGTTTTGATTTTGAATAACGATTAATTTTTTTTTAATGTTTTTATAAGCTCTACGGGGACCTAAAAAATTCCAGCGATAATCTTGAAATGTCTGAAACTTATACAGGGGTCGATAACTAAATTGTTACCATTTTATACTTTTAATTTCGCGCATGCGCGTTTGTTTTTTATTTAGTCGACTTCACAGATTAGTAGGGTCAGTTGGGCACCGTCTTTGAGAAAAAGAGCATTATAACGCAATTCACTCTGCCAGAAATTTCGAAAAGGCATGCTGTACTTCTTAGCATTCGCGACAGAAACTCCAATACAAATATTTCAGAATGTTTAGATATGAATCTGTGTACAGTTCAGAGCATTTGAAAAGAGTTGCTTGAGTCGAATAGTGATTACGAATGTGTTTCAAGTGATCACTAGTGATGGCGAAGTTATCCTGCCATTCACACAGGGCCTCAGATTTTAACACCGAGGCATACATCAAGTGCGATGAGGTGGTAGAGCTTCCCTGTGTCAAGGGTGTGGCTACTGAAAGACCCTATATCTGGCAAGAGGATTCTGCACCGTGTCACACAAGTAGGAGAACACAATCATGGCTGTCAGACAATATCTACGACCACATCATCCCTTACATCTGGCCACCTAACTCATCAGACCACAACCCCCTTGATTATTATATGTGGGGCGAATTTGAGCGAGAAACTAAGAAAACTCCTTGTAACATCAAAGATGAACTGAAGGCAAGGATTATGGCAGCATTCACCGACTTAAACAAGGAGACCATTCAGAAGAGTTGCAAGAGATTCTGAAGTTGTCTGGAGGCAGTGGTTGAAGATTTTATTTCAATATATTTTTGTGTAATTTTTCGCAAATATATCTGTTAAAATGAGATATCAGTGTTTTTATTTTTTATTGTTGTGTCATTTAGACGAAAATTTATCCGTCGAATGAAGTGCATTTATCGGCGTTGGTCTGTCGCGTTTGACAGTGACATCTATGTGCAGTGTGTGTGTGTGCGCGCGCATGTGTGTGTGTGTGTGTGTGTAGGTGGGTAACTTGAAAGGTGGCTGGAACAATAGCCTGGAGGTTTGTGTGCTTCTACTGCTATTTTTATTATTGCACCGGCCTTGATGCTTTCACATAGGTTTGCCTCAAATGACTTCGTGCGTCAGAACACGCAACCCAGTTCGGTCCTGTGGGCACTCTTCAAGAAATGGAAGTGAATACTTTTACTCATAAAACCGTAATATTTCTTCACTTTCTAAATATTCTGCAAATAATGAAATGCCATTTCAATTAATCCAAATGAAAATCTCGAATTGTTTCATCTTAAGACCGAGTTGGCAGACTTCAACCTTCAGTTTGCTCTCTAAACGCAAAATAGGCAATAAAATATCAAGAATATTTCCTCAGATTAACTTGGTGAATGCTAATTGATCAAACATTCTTTACCGGTCTACTCTCCATGCATCAAAGTGAATCCGTCCTGTGTAAGACGATAAACTACATCCGCGTCCTGGGTAAGATGATAAACTAAGTACAGCGGCAAGGCCTTTGAGGAGCGTAGAACCACCTCTTAATTACTGGTGTTCCCAGGTTTAGCCTGACTCGGGGTGGTAGTACCTGTTAGGGTCCCAAATATGGGCAAATAGGTAACCCAAAATTGGAAGCAAAGCATGGCGAAAGTCTAAAAATAGGTTGTAATATAGCAATAAAATTTTTGAGGAAAAATTATTACCAGCAATACATTTTTGAAGAAAATAAATATTAGCAGCGATACATTTTGGGGGAAAAAAATATCAACAAATACAATTTTGAAGGAAAAAATTTTATCAGAAATGCATTTTTAAAGAAAAAACAAAATTATCGGCAATACATTTTTGAAGTAAAAAATATTAGCAGCAATACATTTTTTTTTTTTTTGAAAAAAATAATATCAGTAATAAAAATCTTGTTGTCATTAAATAGCCCATTGAGGTAGATATGCCGTAAAACAAACCAAATCAAACCAATTAAAAAAGAATAATGTCTTCCTTGTCTTTTCGGACACTGACGTTGGAACAATTTACCTAAGTGCTTGGATTATGGCCTCATATTGTTGAAAACACCCGATTCTGTACGATCACCGAATTTAAGCAACATCGAGCCTAGTCAGTATCAAATTTTTTGAGGACGCGTATTTTTCTAACAAGATTTCTTCAATATTCAGGCTGTAAATAAATAAATATACAATAAAAAGAGAGTGTCAACTTAAATATGAGTATCCATTAAAAATGACATTTAAACAAATAAATTAAAAATATGTCGGATTTAATCTATTTCCTAAAATATGTATATATACATATGTCGGTGTAAAGTAGACCGAAAGAAACAGTGCTAATTTCACTGAAGCATATATACATATATACTGCCATCAACAGACAGACTGTTTTGCTGTACAACAGCAAATTTGTGTGGCTAGACGTCCGGTTGCTTCTCGCTAGGATCGAAAACCGGCCGAAGTGGCGACAGTCAGAAGATTGACTCTTAAGCCGTTGACGGACAGCATAGATGAACCTAAATTTAAGTATAATTATTTTTTAGATAAACACGCCAGTGACTGAGAGAACTAGATTCGTTTTATCGAAGAGTATTTCTTTAGTATTAGTCACTGTGAAGAAGGTGAATTAATTGTGTATTTAGGCAGCAATCCTTCATTTATACATGTTTCATTAAAGACGACAGACATATATCGCAATTAAGCTTTTAAGCTAATTTTTCTTGGACACAGAGTGTGTAGAAACTGTCCAAATGCTTTATAATTTTGAGTGCTTTTGGCTATACTTTTTGCCAGTGTTAAAGATGATGTCATTTTTGCTTTTTAATTAGGTGTATGGGTTATGTGTATGTTTCTATAGGGATTTATTATTTTCCGAACATAGTCAGCACATTGTGGCCGTGTTCATAGTTAATATTATTGAGGACTGGCTTTTTCTTTTTTTTATTATTAAAGCATTATTTTTAAAAAAATCTACATGTGGATGAAGTTATTTTGTTTGTATTTTCTGCTAGTATGTTTTGGACTGAGTCTGGTAAGTTTGTGTATGTGCTTAAATGGGTTCTAATAGAGCTGTGGTCGGATAGATGTAACGTAAGTCGTCTGGATAGGCATGGAGTAGTAGGACCGATGTAATTATTTATGATTTTGGTTTCATCAGGAACACAGTTCCTAAAGGGGAAGTTGATATATATATATATATATATATATATATATATATATATATATATATATATATATCAGATTTAAAAAAATAATCAATAAAAATATCCCATGAAGAAAAACCAATATTTAATAACACATAAGTTTACAATACATTTATTAAATCTTCTATTAATATTTCGTAGCATAGCCATTATTGTTAATTACAGCATGTAGACGTTTAGAGTAGTCCCATACGAATTTCTTGCAAGTTTCTTGGCTAATATTTTTTCATTCTTCACGACACGATTCCTTTACTTCATGCAGGATTTGCGGGTTCCTTCTTTGAATTCTCAGTTTCAGATCTCTCCATAAATTTTCAATTGGATTGAGATCATTTCAGAACGTCTATTTTATTTGAACTAAACCATTATTTTGTAAGCTTTTAAGTATGTTTAGCATCGTTGTCTTGTTGAAAGACCCAACCTGGTTTCAAGCTGAGCGAATGTGCACTCTGACGTAAATGTATCTCCAAAATATCCCTATAATATGCTTCATTCATCCTCCCTTCTCTTATTTCAATGTTCCCTACAACTTGGGCAATAAAGCAACCACAGATCATGATTGATCCGATTCCAAATTTTCTTAGGTTGGTGCAAAAATAATGTCGATTTCTCACATAGTAACATATGTAAGAAAACGACATTATTTTTGCACCAACCTAATATCGTTGGGATAGTATTCTTCAGCGAATATTCAGTACCCTTCTTTCTCCAGACCTCTGCCACAGCATTTCTACCAAAAAGTTCAATTTACGTTTCGTCTAACCAAAGTACATTTTCCTAGAATGCTGCAGGTTTGATACAATGCTCCTTTGCAAAATCCAGTCTAGCAAGAGCGTGTTTTCGCATAAGAAGTGATTTTTTCTTTCTTTCTTTGGAGTCCTCGAAAAGATGTCATATCGACGAGGTAAACGACTAATTGTATCCGTACACATTTTTACTCGACTTACTTCGTCCTCCCTGGACTTCTTAATTCGGGACTCGTTGCCAAATTTTCTCGCCAATAATCTTGCCGTACATGTCGTTACCTTTCTAGGACGACCAGAGCGTTTTTGTGGACGAATGGAATGACACGTCTTCCACTGACGAAATATTGTACCAAGTGAGTTCAAAAGCATATTTATCTGACAAGATATCTTCCTATAACGAAATCCATTTGTATGAAGGTCAACAATACGTTTACTGAGGTCTTAATCAATTATTTTGCTTTTCCCCCATTTTGTCAATATTTAAAGGATGGTTGACATAAAAAGAATGATGCAATACTTTTAATCATTTCTAAAAGTAATCATAAAATTAATCTGCAACGTTCTAAAAAACAACCCCATCCTAATTCAGAACATTTTAGTAAAATGTGAACACTTTTATAAATAGGCTGTTGTAAAAAAAGTGTTTTATTTAGTAAATATCAGTTTTTTTAAGTGTTTAACTGAATATCTAAATATATGATCTACGAGAATTAAAAATTTAATTGATGCAACTGTATTAGAAATACCTAAAAACATTTTTTGTAATTTGTTGTAAGCATTTGCGTGGCACTATATATATATATATATATATAATGGACAAAGTCCGGCAATTATTTTCAGACATTTTTTATGTTTATATGTTCTTTTTTATAGATACAACTATTTAAGTAAATGCTCTGTTTATAATAAACAGTATTAACAACATTTATTGATCTGAATGTACGAGAAATTTTCATAGAATATATGCGTCCTCCGACACGAATCGAACCTGTATCTTATACGGAACCGTCATATAGCTTGGCGTGCTTTTACACATTGAGCCACAGAGGAGCTTTTCGGTTCGCAAGGTCGATTTTGCTGGGTTTTTTTTACTGTTTTTAAACTACAATTCTCCATGATTTTCTCTCTTACATTCATATATGCTCGATGCGTATCCAAATGTAAACAAGTGACGTCACGCATTATGAAATGGACGAAGTCCGACAATTATTTTAAGACATATTTTATGTTTATAAGTTCTTTTTATAGATACAAATGTTTAAGTAAATATTGTGTGGCTCAATCGGTAAAGCACGTCAGGCTATATGATGGTTCCGTATAGGATACAGGTTCGATTCCTGTCAGAGGACGCATAACTTCTTTGAAAATTTCTCGGACATTCAGGCCGGTAAGTGACGTTAATACTGTTTATTATAAACAAAGCATTTACTTAAATATTTGTATCTCTAAAAAGAACGTATAAACATAAAAAAATGCCTGAAAATATATATATATATGTGTATCAGCACCATTCTTTAGTGCAGAAGTTGATGACGGCTAGGACAAGCCATACTACTTTCACGTGGGTGTATCACCCTTATTTAACCTCTATCCCAGAAGTAAATTCCACTGAGGCGTCTTCTTAACAACAGCTGATTTGTGGAAAATACACCGGGTAAGATGTTTTTCCGATCACTAGAAGTATGACGTCTTTCATACATACCTTCATGACCGACACTTCTTGTCCGTTCATACTCTTATAAAACACAACACAGTAGCCCTCTACCTTGAGTGTTTCTTGGGCCGTGTATTCGTTTAGTTTATTTGATTTATTTTGTTTCCTGCATATCAACCTCAATGGGTTATTTAATGCCGACAACATTTTTTAGGATAGATTCGTATGAATAGAATATGTATTCTTTGGTTTAGATTGGTTTGGTTTATTTTGTTTTACGGCATATCAACCTCAATGGATTATTTAATGCCGACAACACTTCAATAGGTTATTTAATGCTGACAAAAAATTTTATTGCTGGTAATATTTTGTTTTTTCAAAAATATGTTTCTGGTAATATATTTCCGTCAAAATTGTATTGCTGGTAATAATTTTTTCAAAAACTATCGCTGGTAATAGTTAATTATTTCCCCATAGCTGGGACCCTAGCAGGTGCTACTATCCCGGGTCAGGGTGGACATGCGAACACCAGCAATTAAGAGGTTGTTCCACGCTCTTCAAATCCTCCTGATCAGAGGTCTTGCTGCTGGACGTAGTTTAATGTCTTACCCAGGACGCCATTATATATTAAGGCGAATCAATGATTATTTTAATTTACTACAGATGTTTACTCCAAGGCTTATTTCAATACACATCTAAAGACTATCTATGAATTTCATTATAATATTATTACATTTTAAGTTGTATCAAAAGTATTTTCATTTTTTTACAGTTCTTAAATAACTCGTTGCGCGCAATATGGTAACAGGTTCTGATCAACGTAATGCATAACCCGACAGGTAGGCCCCCTGTTCGTCTCCATTTGAAAACTTATCAGATATCTAGTTTTGACTGCCAAAACGTTTTGCTCGCTACATCCTTCAAACTTAAAATAAATCTTTCTCAGAGCTCTACTCAACTACACCAACTAATAAACAGTGACGTAGACGCACAGTGTGTCAGCCTGATAGGGACAGAGTTATGGCGAAGCGACTGATAGGCAAATATATGGTAATTATTATTACCTTTGATTTCTGTTGTATGGTGATTGGTTTCCGGTTCCATCCAGAGAAAAACGTTCAGAAATTGCATGATACCATTTTCCACTGCAACAAAAGGTTATGAAGGAAGAAATTAGCAGACTTGAGAAACTGTTTTCCCTGTTTTTAATAGAAAGATTTGTTAAGTTCCAAACGAAAGTAACATTGGCTGTTGTGTCAATGCCAAATCTTTCATAAAATGAAACAGCTAATAACATTTTCCATTTAGCATTTTTCGTAAAGAGTGACACGTACAAATATGAGTGAAAGTTTTTGTATTTCTTTAAGACTTGGCCTTCTAGGAATTTCTTCAGCGATCTTTGAGAAACCTTTCCAACTAATCCGAGTGCTCCAACTACAACTGGAATTATTGATGTCTTCATGTACCACATTATTGAGATTTACACTTAAAAAAATGTGTATGTTTTCTAAAGATTTTCAAAGATACATTGCAGTCTGCATGGAGTGCCATGTTAATAAGAAGGCACCTTTTGTCTGCAGTCTCTATTCAAGATATCTGAGCGATTAGCTTTGATTGTTTAGTCTGTGTGTATTGTAAACTCCCATAAAATTATTATAGGTCCCATTACTGTAACCTGCTCTGAATGGTATTCAATCAGTTTTCTTTCCGTAAAAGTTGCAGATATTCCAGTGCAGATATTGCCCACCCTCTTTATCATACCGTGTTTTTTAATCAGTGGGTGCTAACACGGTGCAACCTGATACAAAATGGGCAATTGTTTCTGGGTATTTATAAAAAGAAATTTATTTCGAGCTGACAAAAAATGTGAGTATGTGTGCTTGGTACTTTTTAGCTAGCTGGTCCTGTGTTACATGAATAAATTCTTCCATTTTCAGCTTTTTACCCTTCGCTATGTAACCACTGATGGGTAGGGGGTTGTTTAGATAAGTTTGTTTGTTCCGGGCAATGTATTGATTATTGATTAGTTTTATCTTGCCATCGTTTCTCCATTTTCTCAATTGCATTTGCTTTTGCATTCTTTTTGAGATTCTTTGCCACTGCAATAGGTTTATTAAGGTTTATTTGCAATTCTTCACCTTCTTGAAATTCCTTTTTGAATTTGGTGGCTTCTTTTATTATTGAAGTTTCTTCTTTCTTCTTCTTTCATCTTCTTCTTCTTCTTCTTCTTCTTCTTCTTCTTATATTATTATTATTATTATTGTTATTATTATTATTATTTCCTTTGATTTCTGGCGTTTAAACATTTCTTTCCGGGTCCCGCCCGAGACCTAAGGTTAAAAATGGCATCATGACACTTTCCACTGGCAAAATTTTTTTTTTAAAAATTACATAGATAAAGCCCTTCGTAAAGTGTGGGCAGTACTTGTCAGAACAATTTTTGTATCTCTTTGAGGCATGGACTTCCAGGAATCCATTCAATTAGTCTACTGCAATCTTTTACAACCAGTCCTAGGGCTCCAACTACAACAAGGGTTGTCGTGGTTCCCATGTGCCACATTTTTGAGATTTCTATTTCAAGGTCCTTGTATTTTGACAGTTTTTTTTAATATCTTCAAAGATAAATTGCAGTCAACAGGGACTGCCATATCAATAAGGAGGCACCGTTTTTGTTTGTGGTCTTTAATAACAATATCTGGGCGGTTGGCATTGATTGTTCTGTCAGTGTGTATTGTGTAGTCCCATAGAATTGTAACAGGTCCTATCTCCGTAACCGGGTCTGGGTGGTGTTCATACCAGTTTGTTTCAGTTTCCTTCTCGTAGAAGTTACAGATTTTCCATTGGCTCACTCTATCATGCCGGGTTTTATACTCAATTATTATTATTATTATTATTATTATTATTATTATTATTATTATTGTTGTTGTTGTTGTTGTGGTTGTTCTTGATATATATGAGGATACATCAAAAGTAATTTCGTTTTTTACAGAACTTACTCTAAACTTATTTTTTTATATGTATCTAGACACTATAACTTTATGTTGTTCTATTAATTATTATTTATTTTTGCCTTTGTTTTGTTGAGTACGAGTTTCTTTAAACTCAGAGACTTCAAGAATCAATAGGTTTTTCTTGCATCAAAAGCTGCAAACAGGTGAGGTATCATGTAATCAGGTAGGAAAAATATAATTGTGGTCACTGTATGGATAGAAATCTGCACTAGATGTGAGAAGTACCCATGTGCAGTATTTTTTGCCATTCCTCTTCTTCTTCTTCTTCTTATTATTATTATTATTATTAGTAGTAGTAGTAGTAGTAGTAGTATTAGTAGTAGTAGTAGTATTAGTAGTAGTAATACTTAATAATACTGCAATCTGGAAATCGAATTTGTCTGAGAGTATCAAAAACGATTACTTGCGTGTTGTTGTTGAAAACCAGTAATGCTCTACGCAGACTTTGAAAAGACCCAGCAATATATTCAATTATAAACGTATACTACGAGTCATTCTTTAGATATCATGAAAGCGCCAGTCGATAAAAGAAAGACTCTCATGCAAACTACAATATCAGATGTAATATGGAAAAGGAAACATATTTACCAGACATTACTGCAGAAGAAAATGATAGCTTATTAAAGATTAACCCTGTCTGGCAACTATTTCAGCGAGTATAGAGCATTGGCCGCCTTTCGACGAAATATATTCACACCTTCTCTCAAGACGCTGGAGGCACTAGGGACGAAATATCAATAGAGTGGGGACCATTATTTTTCGAACCTGGCGCTATATAATCACTTAGAACTGTATCAAATAAAAGAAACCACAATACACAGAACTTTGAACAGCAGCAGCAATTAAAATGGTTATCACATATAACACGACAAGAAGAAAAAAGAATGAAACAATCAAGATGTTGACGTTCCACGCAGCTACGAACAAAAAGTCCGGAAGGAAACCGTTTTTAATAGAAATATTTGATAAATTCTAACCGAACGTAACACTGGCTGTTCGGTCATTGGCATATTTTTCCGAAAAAGGAAATGACTAAACATTTTCCAATGATCATTTTTTGTGAAGACTGTGCTGTACAATTCGGAGTGAAGTTTTCTGTATTTCTTTAAAACTTTGGCTACCAGGAATCTATTCAATAAGCTTTTCAGAACATTTTCTAATCAATCGGAGGGCTCCAACTACAACTGGAATTACTGGTGTTTTCATGTGCCCATTACTGAGATTTCCCCTTCAAGATCCTTTCTAAAGCTCACCAAAGGTACATTGCAGTCTGCAAAGACAACCATGTCAATAAAAAAGCACATTTTGTCCTTGCGGTCTCTAAACACTATGCCTGGGCGATTACATTTGATTGTTCTGTCTGTGTGTATTGTAAACTCCCATAAAATTGTTACAGGTCCTTTCTCCTTAGCCGGGTCTTGGTGATGTTCATACCAATTTATTGAAGTTTACTTTCCGCAGGAGTTGTATATTTTCCAGTGCAGATATTGACCCATTCTATCATACCGAGTTTTGTAATCAGTGGATGCTAACACGGTGCAACCTGATACAAAATGGTCAATTGCTTCCGAATATTTATCAAAAAGTCTTTCACTTAAAGATCGTTGTATATTATTTTAAAATCTTTAAAAGTACAATAGCAGTCTGCAGGGACTGTCATTAGAGATATGGGGAATTGGTACTACATTTGTTTTTTACACGTCGCCACTCCCACAGTAGGAGAACGTGGCACAAAGCCACTTTAAAGTGGAGAGACCAATCGTGTGAATGTCCTGGCAACCAATGTCACGCTGACTTCTATATTCACCCGACTACTTCTTTATAAATGCTATTTAATTCTACTTGTTTAGTTTGTATATCATAATTATTTTAAAATAAACCACAAAGCTACCAAAACTACTCATAGAATTTGGGAAGTGTAAGTAAATGAAACAATACCAAACTATACTAGTCAAGACTGGTTCAAGAATTATAAGGTTAGAGACTTGTCCCTTGTAATAAAAGTCAACCATTAATTGTTGATTATGATGTTTTAAATACAAATACAGATGAGGACCTGACCACCAGCAATTACAATTTTTCAGAAGACCGAGTATTTGCTTTTCTTTCCTCCAAATGTCAAAAGTTTTAATGCGTATGCTGAGTGATAATCTCCATGACAGCATATTCAATAAAAAAAACTTTAAAATATTACAGCCATTTTTTGACAATACAGGTACACCACTCTGTGTTTGTGTATATGTGCGCGCGTGTGTGATATATATATATATATATATATATATATATATATATATATATATATATATATATATATATATATATATATATATATATATATATATGTACTTTGCAATAAAAATTAATTATTGATTAATATTAAAATAATACCCTATGCAGAAAAATATCCGGTAGAATTGTTAATGACAGTTTTCGCAATATTTAATGTCAGGCGTACTGGCTGTGTCAGAAGTGCTGGCTTTTAAAACCTTAAGCCAAAAGCTTATTTCCTTTGCACATCTAAAAGTCGTCAATTATTCCACAATATTGTTATTATTTTATATTACATTATAAGTGGATAATTTAATGGTGGATACGAGAATTAAGATTCTGACATTATGGAAGTTTTATTTTAAAATAAACCACAAAGCTACCTAAACTGCTCATAGAATTTAGGAAGTGTAAGTAAATGAAACAATATTTGACTGTAGTAGTCAAAACTGGTTTAAGAATAGTAAGGGTAAGAACTATTATTGAGAGAGAGAGAGATCAATATTCCAACATATAAAGCCCAGTGGCACAGTGGATAAAGGCGTTAGTTAGATCCCGTGAAAATACCCAAAGAGTGTGAGTTCAATACCTAGTTAAGGCAATTTAGGAACTTTCAGAAGGGAATTAACAAGAGATAACTGATATCCATTGCACATGGCGCGTGGAACTAGAACAGTCTACCCCTGTGAGCGAAATAAAGGGTTCAGTTCGAATATTGTAAATAGTGTACATAATACCTCACCTCAGAAATAGACAAAGCGGCTTATCTTGCCATCATTTCTTTTTATTATTATTGTTGTTGTATATCAATACTAATTATTTGTAACGTTCATTTCATATGTTATAATATTGAATACAATTGTCAAAGAGCCACAGAATTTGGGAAGTGAAAGGAGAAGCATTTTAAGTATGGTGACTTGTCCCTTAAAATAAATGGCAAACATTAATTTTCGCTTATGAAACGCAAAGGAGATAAGGAACTACCTCAGCACTATCCCTTAATCAAATTCCAGAATGTGAATCTTTGAAAAATGCCACATGTATACTAAAGAGTTGATTAAGAAAAGCAACTACTTTTGATACAGCCCAATACATTCCGGAAAACATATATATCACAAAAACACCCAAACGAAACATTTCTGTATTTGATATGAAATCTTATGAAATCTAGGTAAGTTAATTTTGTTTAATACAATAACAAAACTACTTGTATTTTTTTTGAAAAAATACATTTGGCATCAGAAAAGTAATACGTCGTCGAACCGACTCCCAAGGTGATACTTCTTCGATCGCTCCGTCGTATATATATATATATATATATATATATATATATATATATATATATATATATATCCTAGTATAGGATTGGTGTATAAGGAATAAATTCCAATAACCAA